>NDFZ01005423.1:54522-70702 GCA_002192655.3 Mamestra configurata
GATAACACCACACCGCCAGACTAAAATTATTATGTGTTTAAATGTATTTAATTATGGTACAAGTCAGCACAGCTCACGACGATGCGACGTTTTTCATCACATTTGCGAGGAATCATGTATTGCTTATGTCGTTTAATTATTAAAACAATTGGTGAATGTACAATTTTCAAAGCGATATTGGATTGATTTGGATGGCAATTTCACAGTTTGTGTTAAATTGGTGCTTGCCACTTCTTTAGTACTTTTGTTTTCTTCTTGTGTAAATGTCGGCGACAAAGGCAAATCATAGAAATTGCTGGCAACAGTAGGCACCAAATAACTCGTGCTACGAGATGTACTTGGTTGTGGTTCGGTTAAAATGCCATCAAGTTTCAGTACGTTTTGATATCAACACCATGTTTGAGCTTAAACATGATTCTTAACCTGGAATACTCTGGAACCTGTATGTATTGGAGAGTTCAGAGAAATTCGACGAAACACGTTTTCATAAAATGACTGGGTTTTGTTCTTGCCTCCATTGTAGGAAACTATCGTAGGCAGCTAAGTACTTTTTTATAGACTTTGCGGGGATTAGGCTATAGTTTGTATAGTTTTTTCATTTAGTATTTCTGACTGGGTCAGCTCTATCAATTGTTCATCTTCTGTACTAAAACTTGTCATTTTTAAATAATTGACAAACACGATAAAACAAAATATAAAAATTAAGAGAAATGGCGCGCAAGATTTTTTTTTCACGCGCCGAATGCAAGGTGAGTGATTTGAGTACTTCAAAATTATAATTTTAAGGGAAACAAAGCAAATATTTTAGTATTTTACAACAAAGAACTGTGAATTTTGAATAATTTGATAATAATAAATGTTTGTTTGACTTAATTAAGGACGTACACATTTATTTATTCCAAAGATGTATATGGATTTTCAGCGGTATAAAACCTCTTTGTTGTTTCTAAAAAATATAACTGTACACAACATATAACTAGCAGTAAGGTACTAATTTAACTTTGTAGGGATTATTCTATTACGCACTAGTGTGTAATGTTATTATGCACGTGTGTGTTATAGCTCGGTATATGGCCCTAAAAGCGATGTAATAAGGTTCACTTTACGATCAAGTGTGTTGAAAAAGTTCATAACGCGTTGTTGGCTTCTTTCAAACAGCCACATCGCGAATTTTGCGTCGTTCCCGTGGCACTTAAGAAAACGGTCACATCTCGTTGTGACCGTTTGTACTGACTGTTTGTGACTGACTGTGATTATTTGATTATACTGTTTAGTTATTAATGTTATTTACTGGTTTGTTTGTCATGTGCGACTCCCAAATAAACATTTTTTCTTTCTTTCTTTTTTTTTCTTTTCTTGTAGAAATGAAGAAATGCCATACCCGGACGCGTTCTTAGCCCGGCTGGCATTAGACGGACTGCACCGCAGCAACCGCACCTAGTCGATATATTCAACTGCATGCAGTTGTATATTGCATGTGGTTGCTATGTACTCGAAATAGAATTCACTATCCTTCAACCTTTCCGTCTCTGGTTCTCACCAGAGACGGAAAAGTTGAAAGGGTACCGTTTATCTTGGTATGGTCATGTGATCAGGAGGACTCTTTTAGTAACAGAAACCTTATCTTACTGAAAGAGTTATGAATATAAATGTGGATGAATGGGCAGGGAGAGGGATGCCAAAGAAAATATGGATGGACTGTGTTAGAAGTGATATGGAAGAAAAGAGAGTTAGTGATAGCGTGACGGCTGACAGGATAGAATGGAAGTAACGTGTTGCGCCGATCACAAGCAACATGGGATAAGGGCAGGAAGATGATGATGAACCGGCCAACAATTGAGGCTCGTACCCACCTGAGGGAAGCTGCGAGTCCGGGCTGCCGCGGCTGCTGTGCGGCATGGTGTCGCCTAATCGCCTGCTGTCTGCTCAGTGCTCACCCCCGCGACCCTGGGAACATTCAACATAATGAAGTCGTATCGTCGTCTGTCGTAACTGTTTAAAGGGAAGCCAGAAGTATGCTATCGATTTTGCAATGACGGCATAACATGAAGTCTTAACGGAGCAGCGATCACGACAAGGCTCTGAGGGTCATGAATAATCATGAACGTTTTGGAAAGTAAATGCTGATTTCACGATTAGGATAAGCTTTTGATTGCAGGTTATAACAATATCTAATAGCTTTGGCGATTGTAGGTAAACTAATTTCCAACATACACAGATATAGACAAGTATAACAATGGTCAACAGGGGCCGATAGATAGAAACGATCAGTAATTCACAAAGTAAAAAAAACAAACTATAAGTTCAAATCATGACCTTGATAGAGACATAATTAAATGATGCGTGACCCACAGGACAAACAGTTAAGGTCGCAAACACTAAATGATTATTATAGGTTGGGCCTCGCATCTATTGTTTACTGACGTCAGCAAAACAGTCAGCTATTCGTAAGACGAAGCCCAACTAAATACATTCGTCAAAAATAAATTTGTACACAATATTTGCTTGATGTTCTATAGGTACTATGTAACTGTACTTGTCTTAAAACATCTGTTAAATATCGGACACAGTCACATACCTACACTGTACAATCCAGTTACAATACGACTCGGTGTTTTACAGTTGTGCGGCGTCCTCCACTCCCGCGGCCGCGTCTTCTTCTCACACGTATTCCTCTGACAACACACCACAACACACCACAACACACCACAACACTACACGACACACATACCTTCACAGGGACACTCTACACACCAAGACCTAACAAAACACAAACGACGCTTGCGCATTCCTTTAGCAGTGAAACACAAGATGCGTGTCTTGACAGCGCCGAAGACGTCGCGAGTGGCCGGCAGGTGGCCTCTGCGGCTGACTGTGCCCGGGCCGGAGGGGGGCCGGCACTCCGCGACTCCGCAGAAAACCGCTCCCTGACGTCATCGCAGCGATGCACAGGCCACGGTGTCTATGATCCCAACAAAATTGTGTAAACACCCCAAGCAGTCTCTCATATCGAAGGTATCGACAATTTCTTTTCGTCCATCGATGTTTTAAGTTAACCGTCATCGAGTATTCCCTGGAGAAAGCACGTGTCGGGTGATGCCGTCGCCAGGTCTCGGCGCCGCGTGCGAGCGAGACACGCTCAGGTGAACGACCGCGCTGCGCCTGAGTCACTGCGCGACCGTGATCATTTTACTATGAATGCTTATCGATCGAGACGCTAATGAAAGTAACAGTATGTTTCCAAACATTCAACATTTCAATGAAATGTGTCGCCAACTCACAACACAAGTTGACCGATTTCTTAAACCATACATTCCTTGAAACTAATTTTAGTTGTGTTTTAAATGCAAGCCTATTTCAGAGCAGTCAGTGAAACATAATAAGACTAGTTTTTGTGGGCACTGCAACTGAGATAAGAGCCCTCGACAGGGGTCATGAAAGACTTCCTTATTACGACATAACTTTACTCTGTCAGCAAACCTAAACGACCTGTTAGCAGTGATGACTTTCTCTAGAAAAGGAAAAAAGTAAACCTAGGCTGAGATCTGGAAAAAACACAGACTCAGCATAGTGCGGATACATGAATGCCCATTCAGTTTAAACACTTGAATCTGGAAGCTAGCTCAGTATTTTGCAGCGTGGACCACTCGTACATATGTACATATCTACAGCCTTGAGTCAATTTTTAGGGGAATGCAAACTTGGTACTATATCAAAAAAGCTGATGTTTGTTCCTCTGGTATGGTCTCGATCTTTGCCTTTGCATGGTGGTTAAATTCGGAATCAATTGCGTTCGCTGGCAATAAATAAATCGTTTAAAAGTTATTTTAATTTCGATTTAGCTATGTAATTAGGTAAACAAAATAACTCGCATCCACCTTAATATAAATAAAGAATGAAAATTAAACTAACTATGCATCTTGAAAAGAATCCAATGACTTTTGTGCATCGAATAAAAATATTTACAAGTTTATTTTACTTCAATGCACATTTACTTATTATTCTTCGTCTGCCGACATGGAACTTTGGTCTGATGACATACATTTATTTCCCTTCGCCATTTTAGAATAGCTAATTAATGTGTCAATAATCGAATCTATAAATCGAACCGTTACGTGGCTGTATTAACTAGTTCTATCCGCCAAAATCGGCAATGTGTGAGTCGGTCTCGCGTGCAAAGGGTTCCTAACGAATAATATTTTTTTAACATGTTACCTTAGTACCATAGATTTCTTATAGATTATCCAGTGATCTGATAAAGACCAATTTTATCTGTTATTTTTTTTTTTTTAATTTTGGCGAGACTTCGGAGATACGGTCAATTTGCATCTTCAGACCTTGCCTTGCCACCTTCGAAATGGTCCAACCGAAGGTGACTTAATACTTAAAAAAAAGGAAAAAAAAATTGTGGTCTTTACGACGAGCCCTTTTATTTCATACAAGCTGCCGCCCGCGGCTCCGCCCGCGTTTATGTCGAATAATATCCCAAGGGAACATATTCCCGGGATGAAAAGTAGCCTATGTGTTATTCCAGACTATAATCTACCACTGTGCCAAATTTCATCGATATCCGTTCAGCCGTTCTAACGTGAAAGAGTAACAAACATCCATCCATCCATCCTTACAAACTTTCGCGTTTATAATAGTAATAGGATGTCAAAACATTTTCAAAATTTAAATATTTTCATCACGAGTACGTATTTGGGTGGCTTGGTAAAAATGGTCAATGCCAAACAAAGTGACAATGATGCTGTTGTGGAAGAACTCAACATAATTTGTTCACATGATAATCGTTTGACAAGGCAAGTGTAACTTGGCTTACACATGCTTTCGGTGACCTAAGCTGAGAAAAAATCTATCCGAATGCATGACGCATTCAGCACATATATGACGTCTGCAGAGCCATCATAGGATACGCTGTCTAAGTCTACGTAGCCATCTCCCGACTCCATTAGGGGCGACTTCTATCCCAACTGGCTGCAGCTGAGTTCCAGTACTGTACATGGAGCGAGGGCCTCTCGCCTTCTACTGCGAACTTGGTAACACGACACCCCTTGTCTGGCGACAGATTTTCTGGCTTTTGACTATCCGTAACGCTTAACATCTTACAAAGATCAACCCGTGCCGCTGTTTATCAGCGTTATAAGACTAGGTTAGTTTTATTTATGTATTTTTTTATTCAGTTGTTTAGATAATTATATAGATTTTCGCAAAAAGTAGCCTATAACCGTCCACAGGGTTACTAGTTTTGATGCGTTTAGGTACAGATGTAGATGGGCTACATCTGTACCGAAATGATCAAAATTAGTTCAGCGATTTAGGCTTGCTTGCTTTGATTTAAGTGTAACAAACACGCAATCTTACTTTCGCATTTATAATATTGGTTTAGGATAGGTTTACTGATGAAAGTCATGGCGGCCAATTTTAGCAGAGGCTGTCATCGGCTTGGGAGATATTATAGAGCAAACTTTCTCTTCTATCACTGTCATTACGACGGGACGTGACAATGATGACAACCAGTTGATCTCTTGATAGTGTACCAATGAAATACATAAATAAACCAAAAAACACAAATTTTGTCAGGTCAGGCCACGAATCGGTTGTATATGATTCAGACGGTTATGTAAATACATACAGAGGTACTTTAAGCTATTTTTAGACTGATCAGCTCATTAATCTCATTACAGATGAGTAATCATAAACTGCAGGTTGTGGTAGCGCCGCCCCGACCCCCTGCGCCCCTGCGCCCCTGCGCCCCCGCACGGCTCGCTAATAAGGCTAACGAGATTACCGCTGCCGAAGCCTCGCAAACAAAATAATCCCTTATATAAACCCAGCGCGCCTGAACAGGCGCAGTCTGTCGGGAACGTTCCCTGTCATACACAGCACCACTCGACCAGTCACCCGCAGGAACCAGATCGGCAAGATGGTGTACAACTTCAAAGTGTTCAAGAAGTGCGCGCCCAATGGCAAAATCACCCTGTATATGGCGAAGAGGGACTTCATCGATCACATATCGACTGTGGAGCCCATAGGTATCAGTACTTATAGGACGTGCAGTGACTCTTGGATAAGCGATCAATTTTAGTTCCCGGGAAATGTACAGTTCAACATTCAAGATTTATTAAGTGACGTAGCCTGGCTGTGAAATACTGATATTTATTAATTGCACCATCGTTTGTTTTTGTGGTTTCTATACCATAATAAAAGCTAATTCCTGCTAAGGCTCCTTATAATAGCTTCTGGGTAGCATGAAACGCCGCACCGTGCTTCAAGCATGACGCGCAACGTTGCGCCTGTGAAAGACGTCGCGTGTATTCGCTTTTATGGGCTTTTGGATTTTCCTTAACCCAGTGGGGCACATGCCTAGGAATTGTCTGTGAGGGGGCGAGATTACAAAGGCGCGCGGAAATTTTTAAACGAACCGAAAGGTATACGAAATGCGAACGCAACGAATAAGAATACGAATTAATGAATCTGCCAACTAATCAAAAATCCATATTAACTGGTTAGCATGTTTAAATGATGTCTCTAAGATTGCGATAACACTGAGCACAGGATCCACGTGCTGACTTTTACCATGGTTCTGCGTACCTAACCAGTTGCACAATATCTTTGCAATAATTATTTTATCCAACGACTACAAGACGTCGTGTAAACATATGTTGTAGCCTCTAAGGGCTGATTGTAGACCTAGTACGTGTTGCCAGATGGCGTGGTCCTCCTGGACGATGAGTACGTGCGCGGACGCAAGGTGTTCGGCCAGTTGGTGTGCACGTTCCGCTACGGCCGCGAGGAGGACGAGGTCATGGGCCTCAACTTCTACAAAGAGCTATTCCTCGCCTCTGAGCAGATCTACCCGCCGCCCGAGAAACGGAACTATGAACTGTCGCGTACTCAGGTACCAAATAATAATTCTTCTTCTTGGCGATGCCCTGGCAAATTATGTAATTCAATTGTACGTTTGGCCCAGTACTCAGCAATGGGATTACCATTTGCTAACGCAACCATAAGGTCCTTATATGCATAAGTGACAGGGTATGCGGTGGAAGATGAAAAGTGAGCTATGTACAGCAGAGAGACGCCACAAGAACACTGAAAATCGGAGCCATCCAAGAACCTCCTTACTGCGGCCGACCTGAGTGCTACATAATTTTTGTAAAACCTCAAAAATGAGTGGTAACTGTGACGAGTGACCATTGTGTATGTGTGTGACAGGAGCGCCTGATGAAGAAGCTGGGAGAGGGTGCGGTGCCGTTCCGCCTAGCGGTGCCAGCGGGCGCGCCCGGCTCTGTGACGCTACAGCCAGGCCTGGAGGACGACGGCGAGCCCTGCGGCGTGCAGTACTACGTCAAGGTCTTCGTGGGAGACTCCGAGATCGATCGCTCACATCGCAGGTTGGTCCCCAGTCCCACAGTTATTTGTTACTAAAGGGTTTGCTTCAGTGTTGCTTTAACAACCTAAAGGACGGGCTCATTGATAAGCTCCTTACCTTGAGATAATAGTTAAACTGTAAGAAATTTTAGTAACTACTTTGCCAGTATCTTGTATTATGAAGCCTAGCATAGTACAATGAAAGAGTATGCCGCTGCAGGAGTACGGTGGCGCTTGGCATCCGCAAGGTGCAGTACGCGCCGGCCAAGCCCGGTCCGCAGCCATGCACGGTAGTGCGCAAGGACTTCGTGCTGTCGCCTGGGCAGCTGGAGCTGGAGCTTACGCTGGACAAGCAGGTAGCCGCACTACTCCGAATAAAACAGTATCCAGAAAAAGTAGCACAAAAATTATTTCTACATCAAGAAAACTATATATAGCCTATGAACTTTTCTTGACGGTCCTCCGTCAAGAAAAGTTATAATTTTAAAATATATCAGGTATATTACCTACCTAGTCTTTTACTAATTTGCAGTAATTTTATTTTGTCCCAGTGATGCTATAAACGTCATTTTTAGTCTTATATGTAGGTATGTGTGTACATTTCAGGACTGAAACCAATATTTTTTTATTAATAAAATTAGTCAGTTCGATCAGTTTTGGTCAGACTGTGCATGATTCCTTGTGCAGCTGTACATCCACGGCGAGACGGTGGCGGTGAACATGTGCGTGCGCAACCACAGCAACAAAGTGGTGAAGAAGATCAAGGCGTGCATCCAGCAGGGCGTGGACGTGGTGCTGTTCCAGAGCGGCCAGTACCGCAACATCGTCGCCAGCATCGAAACACAGTCAGTACTAGTACCTGTCAATGTACCACATGTGTAGGGCTTAGAAAAGAACTATCGCACTTGAACTTAAGCAAAGCCATTTTTTTTGTAGTTGAAGTTGGATTCATGAAGTTTCTTAACTTTTACACTTTTGGTAATGACCGATATAAGATACAGGTGATCGCTTCACATTTTGGAGTATCTAAAGCTGTATAGACACATATGCTGACTTTTCGTCCACTCGAATCAGCCTTCCTCAAAGTAATCGAAAGTCAAAGCTTGCTATTTATAGAGAGAAACGCTTCCGACTGGAGAGTTAGTTTCCATGTCATGACGACTGAATCGAGTGCGGTGGAATAAGTTTCCTTCAAAAGGACTAAGAAATACGGTACCAGTCTTGATCTTAACATTTTGCCTCAGGGACGGCTGCCCGCTGCAGCCGGGCTCCAGCCTGCAGAAAGTGCTGCACCTGACGCCACTGCTGGCGCACAACCGTGACAAGCGCGGCATCGCGCTCGACGGCCAGCTCAAGCGCTCCGACACCACGCTCGCCTCCACCACGCTGTGAGTCACACAACACTCCCCCTCAGGGCTTCAGCCTGCAGACGGTGCTGCACTTAACGCCGTCAATCCATGGTCTGGAATAAGAGGGCTAAGGAAACAGTCACCTCTTACTGCGAAGCAGTATGCAAGCGAAGGAGGAGACGGAACGCGTGAGGGAGAGGCTTTCCTCACACCCCAGCCGCCTTAGGAGATGCCCTGGGCGTCGGGAGTCGGAGGGCGATTCCCGGCCACCGTAAGCGCGGCCCTGCGGACATAGAGCGATGGGTAGCTTCCCGTCCGATAAGGATCAGGCCCGGGTCGATGGCACGTTGTATACCTACCCCGCGCGCCTCAAAGAGATGTCAGCATAGTTGACGGGACCCGCTAGGGCCAGTGCCTGGTTTGCGGAATTTACGAAACAGTTACCGCGGCCCTGGAATGCAAAGGGCATTTAAAGGAATACGGGTGGACTTTAGTCAGTAAGAGTATGACACTCCGCCCCACTCCGCCCAGAGCAAAAGTAGTCATTTAATGATTTCTCATCCACAAAAAAACCTTGCTATCATGTTATTAAACTTTTACATAATAATAATAAAGGCACCTACATACCGTAATGAATACTTAAAATAAACAACTACTAAAAAAATACAATATTCTTGGCATCCACCAGGTCTATTTGTATGTCGTTAGAATCGTGTTCATCAGTATAGTAAAGTCCCGACTGGTCGCAGGCTCTTGGACCCTGACCAGCGCGACGCGTTCGGCATCGTGGTGAGCTACAGCGCCAAGGTGAAGCTGTACCTCGGTGCCATCAGCGGCGAGCTCGTCGCCGAGCTGCCCTTCATCCTCATGCACCCCAAGGTGAGCCCCAGAGCCGTCAGCGGCGGGTTCTGTACTGTCAAGGTAGTAATCAGGTGTTGTCTCAGGGTCAAACGGCGTACCTGTGCTTGTTCGAGTCTTCTGTCTGATGCAGGTGCGTTCAGTTCAGAATCAGGGTATTATTTCTTATTTTTTCTTAAGGAAAGCTAAGCGGAGGTTCAGGACGATCAAGTATGACTACTCGATTGTTATTTATGCTTGATGTTGTGTCTCCAGGAGGGACGCGTCAAGATGATCCATGCGGATAGCCAGGCGGACGTGGAGATGTTCCGCCAGGACACCGTGCACCACCAGGAGAGCGTCGAGGTCTACTAGACCCCCACCCTGACCTCATAGACTATCAACAGGGGAGCAGGAGCTCATTGCCGCTTTGGAATTTTAAACATCATTTTATTAATTATTTTCGATATCACAAGAGTAATGTTTAGCTCCGACTACAAACATATTTGAGGTGGAAAACAATGTAATTTATATATTCACATCGCTATTTCCAAATTATATCGAGCTTTATAATATCTATTAAATACCTTTAACCTGGCGTCCTTTGGTTTATTTCCAAATAGTATAAGAAATGATTACCAACATATAATACTATTAGGCTTAAGTTCCTACTTAACAATTATTTGTTTGTCGTGTATGTCTATTAACAATATTAAAGGAAATATTAAGTACTGAAAAGATTTTTACTTACTTAATTTTATTGGAATGACTTTTATAAATATTGCAATTCTGTAATACACTTAAAGATGGAGCAACACTCATACTCGGAGAATGAATTGGGTAAACTTAGCCAAACAAAGTGAAGTTTATCAATATGCTCACCTATTTATATCCCTGACTTTTTTTAAAGTATTGAATTTATTTACATTACTTTACTTTTGCACTTTAGTATTATTCCACAATGCATGCACCAGAAGTAGGAATATTTTATATTTTTATCTTATATAAAAGCGAAAGGTCACTCAATAATTCATGTACTGATTAATCACGAAATCTCGAAAACTACTTAAATACTTAACCAGCAGCATAATCAGGAGACGTCAGCTAAGAAAGAATTTTATATGGAAGAATCTTAACGCTTGGTCCGATAAAGTTAAAACTCGGTAATAACATATATCTTGATAAAAAATGAGAAATACGTATTTCTGGATTTTTCTGAAATCAACCACTGAAGGGGTGTTAAAGGCTGAAACGGATCAAACGTTTTTTCATATTCAACCCGCAATGGGACGAAGAGCGCAACAGTGCGCTGATCATGTGGCATCAGCAGCAAAAAGCCCGGGTAATGAAAATCGTTGTGAGTAATTTTCCAAAACTGCCCTTTAAAGTGGGCAAAAAGGGCGTTGAAGTTCGTGTAGTAAATTCTAAATCCACGCGTACGAACTCGCATGTAACTTGAATCAGAATGGAGTGAATGATCACTATATACCTCGGTAGCCCGCGATGTAATACAGCTGGAAGCGTGGATCGACGCGACGTCTAAGTCGGGCTATATTTCGCACCTAGCAGGACTGAAACAGACATTGAATGAAAGCTAATACAAATATATTTGACATATTTAATTCGATATACTGTTATGATTTATACATTAGGTACCTAATCCATTTTATTTAGTTTAACAGCTGTTCCAGTGTGTTCTACTGATTATATTATTATTATTGTACTGTGATTGTGAATGAGTGGGCGACTGGACGCTAAATAGTGATTATTTTTGTGACATTGGTAGTGAACTTTAGGTAATTAACAACACATAGGCGAGCCGACCGCGATGATAAACAAACAGTTTGGCGCAACGAGTCAGTTATGACAGCGATAAGGACTTGTTTGTGAGCGGCGCGGGCGCAGCTTTGTGGAAATATTTCCTGTTTGTGTCGCCTGACGTCGGCTGCATTAGTTGTGTTATCAGCTCGACTGCAATGATTTATTGTAAATCTTAATCATTCAACGCAATGCTCTAATCAATAAAGATTACAGTATATTAATACAAATAAGATACACTTGAAGTATTTGGGTTTATGCATTACAGTTTAGATACACACACACAGGTTTTACTTAGAGCATAGTCGCTCCTCGGGAAGATGCGTTGATGTCTTTTCTGGGACAGGGAAATCGTGATTGGCAAAAGTTATAAGAATACTCGTATTTAGGATATATCCATGTTCGCACTATTTTCATGGAGGATGGAGGGTTTAGCACCTATTAATGCTGACCCCTAATAGTTTAAAGTAAATATTTTCCTGTTTTGTCTACATTAAATTATAATTACGACTTCGACCAGACAACCTATAGAGAGAGTCACAATCTCTTTAGCAACACCTGAAGCGACCACTTTGGTTCCCCTTGTAGTCTAGATGAGCTACGCGCCACGTGCTACGTCGTAGCTAATTGTCTACGCGCCTACGACCTCACTTGACTTTATTCTTATTGCAATTGAAAAATCTAGCCGTTTGTAATATAAAGTGGTTCAGAAAAGTCGGCTAATCTTGGACAAATTGCAGCAATGTAGGTATTGTGGGTGGACAAGACGCGTCGGGCAAGTGCGCCTCCGAGCTGGCAACTTCACGTAGCACTAGGTACCAAGTACCAGGCGTCCAGACACACTAAGCTTTAATTACGTAAAACGTTACGTGTGTAGTCTTGAAGGTTTAAAAAATATAGATATATTTGTGAGCATTTCTCCACGTGAAGATAAAGGCGTGACAGCTGACATGGTGGAATGGACGAAATTAACGTGTTGCGCCGACCCCAAGTAAGACTGCGGTCGTTTATGTCTGCTGGCGCCATCTACCAATGTAGTCTCGAAGACTACAAGGTACGCCATTAATACGGTAGAGGACGTCTCTATCGCTCTTTACGACTAGTACGTCAAACCGCAGCTAGATGGCGCTGAATGAAGTCGCGCCACCGTCAAGTTCATGTATCATTTACCGCTTGAAAAATAATTCAGCAAATTATACTAAATCAATATAGAACATCAATTTTAAAATATTTCCAATTTAGGACTATATTAAATATGATCGTGTGGTCTGGCTTAGGTTTCTTCTCTCTGGGTCACGTTTACTTTTTCTTAAATCAGGATTTTTTAGTAGCAGACCGGAGTCTAAATATGTGTTAAATAATCTGGTTTTGAAGTCAAAATTTTTCCTTAGCGTATTGGTGACAGGTGACTGCGCGGGGCGAGATGCTGGGGCCATGCCAAACGAAAGACGCCGCATGAAAATGGTTGATCGTCGTGGGAGTGTAACCGTTTTTAAGGAAAGATGATCTCCACGGCTTTGGAGATCATCTTTCTTTAAAAACGGTTTTCCTTTATTGTTATCAGACGGACCTTATCCAGTTTCAATAGGTACAAATGGACGTTCACATTAATGCCATGGAGTCCGTTTAAAAACTCGCGAATCCACAGGTCGGTCACGCACGGCAATGGTTACTGTCACAGTAGGTACCTATCAGAGTGCCAATTCTACCAATTTTTTTAACAACGTTCTTATTCGCATCTCAGTCGCAAACTGTCAAAGGAGCCTCAATTTCCATACATTTTTGACAGATTGCCACTGACGTGCGAATGTGAACGTTGCTTGATGTTATCGCATAGTAGTACTGTGACATAAATATTAAAGTAATGTAGGTTCTTTCATAAGATCATGACAGGGTGAGAGTGGTAATGAAAAACAGTGTTACTTCCAAGACAACCTTTAATCTCGTTCAAAATAAATAATGTCAACAGTAGGGCGAACTCTTTGAGTTGTTTTTAACCTTTATAATAACAAATCACGTGTGAGTGCGGGGCCCCAGCGCGCGCGACGCTCGCCGCCCGCGGTGGGACCCCGCCTCGGACTTACAAATAAATTACCTAGTGATTACTATCTACAAGTTGAGGATGTCAGTCTGATGTGACGGCGACAGTTGGAGACTGCCGCACTCACTGATATAACACTGATACGTTCCGTCGAGGAGTCGCTCACTGCGCGGCTCCACGCATGCATTGTTGGTTGTTGCTCACATTCTCGTCAAACACTTTGATATGCGTACAAACTTATTAAAAACAATTTAACACAGAATACAAGATTGTTTTGTACAAATAATATAATGTTCGATTTCAGAACAATGATATGTTAAAAGATATGCTTACATATTTCCAATAATAACGTTTTATAAAAATAAAAAATGTCGTACAAAATGTTATATCGAACACAAAACCTTGCATACAAAATTGAATACCGTACTTGACCGCTAGTGCTACAGTATCTACTGAAGCTCTTGAACGAACGAAGAGGTGGTTCTCCTATGTTTAGGTAAGTCGAGCTTGTTCAGATGGGATGGTATAATAAAATGACATGCATGTCTGCAAGCAGCTAAAATATTATTAAGCGACCTGCTCAAAATTTAGACAATGACCGTATGTAATATCTAATAATATAATATATGGAAAATTATTGGGTCATTGTCTAAATTTGAGCTATACCTATATCATATGAATCCCTATTTCCCTTGGTCACGACATCACGCGTGAACGGCTGGACTAATTTCGCCAATTCTTTTTTTGTTGTATTTGTTATTGTCAGGAGAAGGTTCGATAGAAAGAAAATTAAAAAATATATATATCCGGGCGAAGCCGGGGTGGGCCACTAGTACCTTGTATTATAAGGTACACACTTCAAGGCTACAGCATATTGAAATAATGAGAAAAGTAAAAGCCGAAGTAACAACGTGTGATGAATGGTGTGCGTGCTAACTAATTAGTGTTCCCATATCCGCACGTTTTAAACCACGGATAACGAAACGCTAATGTTGTTGTCATCAAATAACAATTAGCATCGCGTGAGCGAAGCGACAACACGACGCGGCGACATGACGACACGGCGCGATGCCGACACGACGCGGCGTGCGGGATGGCGGGTCTTCCAGCTTTAAAACACCGCCATTTACTTGTACTAAAAAGAAACTGAGCATGCTTGCTGCCTTGTTTGGAAACTACACGACCGTTTGTTTCATATGCAGGAAGTTCTTTCTTACCTATTAATTCAGGTTTTCCTGTTTAATTAAAATGTTTAAATATATTCAATTTTGTTCATGTTTATTCGTATTTTAAGGTAACCTGGGTTGGTTTAAATTATATACCTAAATTATTATTTGACGAAAATGTAATGTCACATAGTGATGTCTGATGATAAACAGGTGCGATCGAATTATAACACAAAGAATGGCAATGTCGCATCCATCAGTGAAAGAAGAGTCCAACACGTTTTATTGTAATATGTCGAAGTTATCATAATGATCTAGTGAAGCGCGACGTCACGCGGTGACCTGTACAGAAGAGTGACGTCACGCGGTGACCTTTACAGAGGAGTGACGTCACGCGGTGACCTGCACAGAGGAGTGACGTCACGCGGTGACCTGTACAGAGGAGTGACGTCACGCGGTGACCTGTACACAGGAGTGACGTCAGGCGGTGACCTGCACAAAGGAGTGAAGTCACGCGGTGACCGGTTGAGAGGCGTGACGTCACGGGGCCACGAGACACGCGACTCAGTAAAATCTTAAGAGCGAGTACAAACATTATTTACATAAAATCAGATTTTTAACACATAACGATGAATAGATTTACCTCTCGCACTCGTACGAGTAATACTTATTAACTGGTAAATTATTTTATTATCTAGTTTCGTAGACATGTAAAAAAGTGGCAAAGACTCAGTCGCTTAAACACTAATATGTACAATTACATCAAATAAAATTAACGATTTCACTAATTAGATTACAGAACTCCTTGGAGAGACGCTCACAGTACCAGATTCCAACCGCGAATATAACGAACTACTACGAAACTATAATAAAGTTAGAACTTCTAAGAAACAAAAAGTTCAACCATTGTGAAATGAGATCCGAGAATAATACAGTAATAAAGTTAAATAAGTAAGTTTCTTAATGCTTGCACACAAGCTTCCGAAATGTTCTGCATTTATCATATTAATAGCACAGGTACATGTAGAAATATATTGTATGAAAATAATAATCCAAGAGCCTATTGTGTGTTGTAAACTAAAACCTGTCACGTAGATGCATAATTTTATAAATTCTAAAATTTGAATACACATATTTCGTTGAAATCAAATACTCCGAGCGCTAAAAGAAATCATCGGGTAACAGAAGCTCATCACCACAGAATGACGGCAAAGATGACATCGAGGAAATATTCTAGCTACAACATTTACACGGCTGCGCGCGGCTCCGGCCGCAGCCGCCCAGCTCCGCTTAGTTCGCTCGGACACACGGACGCACTCCGCACACTGAAACACTCGCGCGGGCTGAGCCGCCTGTCCGCTCCGCCGGAGCGCATCACTAACACGAAGATTTCGGCTCCAGTTATTAGGAACGTCGGGACCTACCTACTTATGTACTCTTTAGTGGAATGTCACATTTTGATTAAAACGTCTTTTTATACTGCAGCGCATGGTTTGGTGGTAGCTGGTGGCCCAGGCTGGGCCAGGCCGGGCCACTAAACGCAGCTCTCGGGGATGCGCTGGTCGAGCAGCTTCTCCTTGATGAGGTCGACGTTG
>NDFZ01005423.1:86370-117166 GCA_002192655.3 Mamestra configurata
CTCCCCGCGTTTTCATTTAAATATCGCTATCGCACAACTAAGTGAATGATATTTTCTTCTGCAAATTGTTTACCTACAGTCCAAAGATCCCTTCACAAAACTCAAAGAACAACTTAATAATCAACTTTGATGTTACATTGTTCAATGACTTTTAATTTGACTTAGTACACAACTGTCTTGAAAATTGGATTACTGTCGATTACTTTGAACGTTCAAATATGTAAACAAGTTGTGTAAATACTGTTTTCTACGGAATTTATGACTTTGCTGAAGGCAGGGGTTCACACGTAGTTGTGCAGGGTTGCGCATAAATATATTTATTAGGTGTTAATAAAGCAACGGGTACAGACAGGCGATGGAGCCTATATAAACAAGATGGCGCTGAAATAACTAAGCTATTGTTGCGGCTCGCGCCGTTTTTTATACCCCGCTATAAAAACTAAAAAGGTATTCCATTATTCAGGTGCTCTCGTTTTAGTTTAGTTTTCATTTATGTCAGTGTTGACTATTGACATTGCGTTGATAAATGGCTCGAAGCCAGTGCACACTGCGCCTCACAAACTCACAACTGACAATAGTGTCTCGCTCTGCGGTGCTGTTGACTGTTTCTAACTTTCGTTTAGAAATTTTTGTGCCGCCAACTACCATTCAACTGTTACGCTGTAAATGAAAATGGAACTAACAGGTGCGTCAAGTGGAGTTTAGATCCCGATTCAGGGACAAAATTTAATAACCAAGGTTAGTTTTGCAGTATTATTTCATCAACACATTGACTCGTAACCACGACGAACTCGTGGCTAAATATTAAGAGCCGCACGGTTCGATCTTCGAGGTTAAAGAACGCTTGCTGAGGTCGCATCGTAGATGGGTGACCATTCATTACACAGCGAGACTACTCCATGCCTCGTACAGCACGTAAAGCCGTTGGTTCCGACTGTCGTTTGTAGATCCTTGACAGTCGTCACGGATAGTTAGAAGCCAGAAAATCTGACAGCAGTATTGTCAAGGGGTACCATGTCAAAAGGCTGGTCCCTATATTTGGGAAAAGACTAGGCAGATTGATTGGCGGTACGTTACTTTATGTACCGCCAATAAAGAGGAATAGTGCACCATTTTCGAGGGAGCACTCATATATTTACCAACTAGCCTTAAGGACGATGGCGACAATGAGAAAAAGCGGAGGGCGCTGTCGGCCCGCAGATTTAGCAGCTTCTACGGAGGTTAAAAAACACTTTTTGGAATATTTTGTTCCTCACTTTACACCTGCAGCTATTTTACGCAGAGATCGTACAGTGCCCTGCTTCGGGTGCAGTATAATAATGCTTTCAGGGTATCAACAGATGGGGCTGCCTCGCTTCTGTAGCGCATCAGGGATGTTTGCGGAAATGCGTGTTGATTGCTTTTATGCATGAATGCGTGCGCTGGGTACGAGCCAGTTCCAGCAGCATCCTGGGCATGATTGCTGTCAGGCTGGACCGCTGCATTGTAAATCCTTGCTTCAGTATCTCAGCTGGGATGCTGATTGTTGTTGTTGTAATTGTCTTACTAACATAGTTGTAAGTTTATTTATTATTATACCTAATACTACAGAGCTAGGTAATTACGACTTACTTGATGACCAAAAGCCATGGCAAGGTCAACTGATTAGCCGATCAAAACAGGTAAACTTACTTGTTAATGTATTCGTTACCGCCACTAAATGTGGCTGGTCCCTTATTTACTATTAGGTACTTACAGTGAACCTAAATACATAAATCTGAAAACCTAAGGTATGGTTTGTTGTTTTTGCTCGAATTTCTGTTGTTTTCTGTCCGGCAAATTTATAAAAATAAAAAAAATCAACTTACCAAGCCGCATGACTAACAACAGTTACAATACTCGTTTTTCAGATCTCCCAAAGTGGGTCGTATTGTCCCTTATTTAATGGTCCAAGAGTACCTATCTGCTTTATATTTCCCCCACAATATCGCTATTTTAGTTTCTACTGATATTTCATAATTCAAACTCTAAATTATGAGTTTTCACACTTCATTCACGGTATCTGGCTCGACGCATCGTTGCCCCAGTTAGGATGTATAAAATCCTCCATTTGATTTGGGATAATGAATCGACAGAAACACACGAGTGTTGCCGAATGATAGCGAGCGGCGCGGCGGCGGCCGGAGGGACGCGGGTATTAGCGGACTACTGGGGCGGAAAGACCGAAGTAAGCGGACTAAGCGGTATGAGCGGGCGTAGCGTTGAGCGACACCTGGACCCTAATTGCGTGACACGCTCGGAATGAAAATCCCTTAATTTTATCAACATTACAAAATCAATTGCTTCGTACGATTGGCAGTCTTCTCAGTGACAAAGTTAACGCAGAATAAGTGGGATATGTGTATGAATTGTGGAACTGGTGAGACGTCTATTAAAATAGTAAAAGCAAAAATATTTCATTAGGTTTACTTCGTAAACGTCTTATGAAAACTAATTTTTAAAGGTAATCCCTTTGACGTATTCAAAGAGATACAAAAAATCATAAAACCGATAACATTTTACAAGATATTCTGAACTCATAAAATCACAATGTCTCCTCAGAGATCACTGAAAGCTTCTGTTACGGCACGTCTCACAAAACACGATATTCTATTCTTTTGATAATAATAAAAGGACCATTGTGTCCTTCAGTCGGCAAATTAGTAATAACGAGGAATCTGCGTATCAGCTCTCTACTGAAGCCAGGACATACAATATTCAAAACACTCAGTGGTTTTATTAAGTGAAGCAATATCAATACAGTTTTGCAATCATATCCAATATAAATTCATACAGTCGTTGACAAGGAGCGCGGCGGCGGCGGAGTCGGGAGTGCGAGCGGAGGAACTAGAATATATTACGTTATTGGTTTGTTAGTTTTATTGGCGTCTCGAGAGGGCGCGCGAGACGACCTGCCTCTGTGACACTGTTCGAGAGACTCGCCGCCACTGCCGATATTATTCTTCACGACAAATAAGCTTTTTATTAAAATAAAACTCGACTACATTCACAATGGTGCTCGACATTCGGCAAGAAACACGTTATTTTCCTATCAGTCGCTACCCGGAATGTTTCGTTGTTTTCTGACTCAAAGGACAAGAAAGTGGCGGCTTCAGACGTCATGTTTTTCGCAAGACCACTTAAGTTTGTTCACGGGAAGCATCTGTTGGTGGGTCGCTCCTAAATAACGTTAAGTTGTCGTCAAAGTGGCAATTTACATAGAATTAATGTAAATATTAATCACAAGGGCGGCTATTAATGATGAAAGTTGTGTCGCGAGCGCAACACTAATGTGTCGCGCGGACGATGCGAGTGACACGCGCGATACGGCGACGCGACACGGCGATAACGAGCGGCGCTACAAATTACTCGCGTTACGTTCTATTGCTGTTGTGACTAGTTACACGGAGATTATAACTTGCAAACTATTCGCGACGTGTTCGGTGTGAGGCAATTGAAACTACGTGTAATTTGATGTTCCTCTCAGTGTGGATGTCTTACAGGTTACATGACATTTAATTCGACCCTGATATTCATTATTATTA
This sequence comes from Mamestra configurata, assembly GCA_002192655.3. Lineage (NCBI taxonomy): Eukaryota > Metazoa > Arthropoda > Insecta > Lepidoptera > Noctuidae > Mamestra > Mamestra configurata. Next base: position 89,934 of record NDFZ01005423.1, read on the forward strand.
AGTCTTGTCTTGTAAAGGTGATTCAAGATATTCATTTATACCAAATAGGGCAGGTTTGAATTGGTTTATTGGAACTAATCTCTAATATGGGGTGGTTTGGGATCTACCTCCTAGCGGTCCACCCCGGGCAACGGCACCACAGGCTTGCCTGTGGTACGGCTGAACGATCTCACCTAAGCGGTGGTAGGCTCCGCAAGGAGCCGCCTGGCTCGCGACCACCATCCCACCGGATTCCGGCGCCAAGCAGCTTGCTGTGTTCCGTCGGTGTGTGGGAGTGCCAGTGCCTTTGGGGGGAGAAGGAAGTTGTCAGTTGCGCTGTTCAGAACCGGTCTTGGTCTCTTGGCAACACTTGCCGGGTAACTCATTTTGGAGGGTAGCGGGATCCGAAGCACGGTGCCAGCCGTTGGCCGACCGCAGTCAGTAGGGGGCCCAAGTAGCACGCCAGCCACGTGCCAAAGGCTGCCCCGCCAACTCGCGAAAAATCCCGGTATGCTCCACCGTGCCAGCCGGCGACTGGATGGGAGGACCCGGTGGCCATATCCGGGGGGGTTCGGGCGTCCCCGCAGTCTCCATATGAGTTCCCCATAGGTTGGATTAGCTCTAGTGTTCCACTTGGTTCACTGAGCAGCGCCTCGACAATTCGACTTTTCCCCCCAACTACTCGATAACATGACAAAAGTGAAACAGAAAAAAAAGGGTAAACAACGGCTGCACTTCCTCCCACTTAAAGTGCACCTCACTAATATCAGGGGGTTGCACTCCAATCTCGATCCGGTCCATCATCACCTTGAGGCCGAGAAGCCGCACCTGTTTTTTCTGACGGAGACGAAGATAGCAACCCCGTTGGACGTGGCGTACCTCAACTACCCGGGTTACTCTCTTGAACACAAGTTCAAGAAGCAGGCTGGGGTCTGTGTGTACGTCCGCGATGACATTTGTTGTCGTCGTCTCCGTTGCTTTGAGAAATCGGGTTTTTCTGCCATATGGCTACTTGTGGACACTGGCGTGGAGAAATTTCTCTACATCGGCGTTTACCGATCGCACAGTGGTGACCAGGAGACAACAGCACTGTTCAATTTCCTCGTGGAGTCGACTGACGTAGCCCAACAACGGTACCCAACAGCGAAGCTCATTTTTCTGGGGGACTTCAACGCCCACCACAAAGAGTGGTTGTTCCCGTACCAGAAAACTGACCATGCTGGGTTAGAAGCGCGCAAGTTTGCTTTAACGCTAGATCTAACCCAGCTGGTGAATGTGGCAACACGGGTACCGGATGTTGACGGCCATACACCCAATTGCTTGGACCTTCTGCTGACAACTGATCCGAACAGTCACTCAGTATCGGTCTCAGCCCCGCTGGGAACATCTGACCACTGCCTGGTGAAATCCGTGTCGACCTGCTCTCCTCCAGATGAGAGCCCTAGAGGCACGAGACGAGTATGGCGATACGAGTCAGCAGATTGGGATGAGATGCGGCACTTTTTTGCGTCTTATCCATGGCGGCATGTGTGCTTTTCCTCGGGTGACCCGTCTTGTTGTGCCGACATGATTGTGGACGTGATTCGGCAGGGGATGGAATATTTCATTCCATTCTCCGACATCCCGCTCGGTCACAAAACCCGGCCTTGGTATAATGCAGAGTGCGCCCACGCTGAGGCCCGAAAAGAGTCTGCCTACCAAGCTTGGGTCAAGGCCCGCGACCAAAAAGTTAGAGCACGCAGGGTTCGCGCGAGGAAGAGAGCTTTTAATTCTGCCGCTAAGTTCTGCAAGCAAGTTCTACGTGGGGCACGTTTTGACCATGTTGGACGTATCGGGGCCAAACTAGCATCGCACCCTCCGGGTAGTAAACTGTTCTGGTCCCTTTCGAAAGCGGTTGAAACGAACTTTTGTCGGCCCACTTTACCACCAATGCTGAAACCTGATGGGTCGCTGGCCCACTCTGCAAGTGAGAAAGCAAATTTATTTGCATCTCTCTTTGCTAGCAATTCACGTCTGGACGCTGGCTCCAAGCAACCACTAACTGTACCTCGTTACTGTGACTCTTCGATGTCGGAGATCGCAGTTCACATGAAAGAGGTACGAAGAGTATTGTGCAGTCTAGACGTGAACAAGGCCAGCGGGCCTGACGGCATTTCAGCGAGAGTTTTGAGGCAATGTGCGCCTGAACTGTCTCCTGTGTTGACACGCTTGTTCCGCCTCTCTCTTGAAAAAAGAACGGTGCCAAAATCCTGGAAGCTTGCGAATGTACAACCTGTGCCAAAAAAAGGCGACCGTGCAGACCCTGCTCATTATCGACCGATCGCCATTACCTCCATTCTGTGCAAGGTTATGGAAAGGGTACTGAACAGTAAGTTGCTGACCTACCTTGAAGACAATGATCTCCTCAGTGACCGTCAATATGGCTTTCGCCGGGGACGGTCAACTGGCGATCTTCTTGTGTATGTCACGCACTGTTGGGGCGAAGCCATCGAGAAACACGGCGAAGCACTTGCTGTATCGCTCGATATCTCGAAGGCCTTTGATAGGGTGTGGCACGCAAGTCTACTCAGCAAGCTTCCTGCTTATGGCATCCCAGCTGATTTTTGTAGCTGGATATCAGACTTCCTTAGTGAACGGTCGATCCGAGTAGTCGTTGACGGCTGCTTCTCTGACCTCATGGCTATTAATGCCGGAGTTCCTCAGGGGTCTGTTCTCTCTGCAACTCTTTTCCTGCTGCACATCAATGACCTGCTTCAGCCTGGTATTGTTGGGTATGCAGATGACAGTTCGGTTTCAGAGAGATACTTGTCTAGCGCAAAAACCAGCGGGGAAGAAGTTCGTTCCTTGAGAGAGGCCATGGTAGAGCGGACAAATTTGACCTTAAGTCTTGTCTCCCAGTGGGGTGATGACAATCTGGTCTCTTTTAACGCCACCAAAACACAAGCATGCCTTTTTACCGCGAAAAGGAGTCGTTTCGACCTAACTCCGACTTTTCGGGGTACTTCTGTTCCTGTAACCGATCGGCTCGAGCTCCTAGGCATGGAGTTGACAACCAGTCTCAACTTTGGTGCCACCATTGAGCACAAAGCCCAAACTGCGGCCAAAAAGCTGGGCATCCTAAATAGAGTGAAGCGATACTTCACGCCTGGACAGCTTTTAACCCTCTACAAAGCACAAGTCCGATCCTGCATGGAGTATTGCAGCCACCTTTGGGATGGCTCAGCTAAATACCAACTTGCCGCGCTTGACTCGGTGGAACACAGAGCTAAAAGGCTCATTGGCGACGTAAGGCTGGTGGATGCCAAGCTGCACAGCTTGGCTCATCGCCGCAAGGTTGCCTGCTTGTCGGTCTTCTACAGATTGTACTTCGGGGAGAGTGTCCAGGAACTCCACGATCTCATCCCACCGGCCCCCTTCTACCATCGGACATCTAGACGCACTGCAAGTTACCATCCCTACCTTGTTGCTATTCCACCAATTCGCACTAAACGTTTCCAAACGTCTTTTATAATGCGCACAGCAAAGGAGTGGAACTCTTTGCCTGCGTCTGTGTTTCCGAACGCATACAACCCTAATCTCTTCAAAATTAGAGTGAACAGGCTTCTTCTGGGTAAGCTCGCTCCATCGTCGACTTTGTCTCTGTCATCTATGACCTAGACTAGAGTCAAGAGCAAACCCATATTAAATTAAAAAAAAAAAAAAAAAATCCTCGGCTTTGTGATTAATTTACAGCATCCATAATCACTAAGATTTTTATTTTTATTTGAGCTGCTTAACCGTTTACGTGCTAAGCCATTGACGATGCCGTGAAAGTGGCGAAGTTATGCAAAATTTGTCTTTTATCGCCACACTGTTGGCTAGAATAGCGATAGCGATTATCAAAGGTCCAACATGGTATGAGATTGACCGGCGCTATCAGATCTGAGTGTTCTATTCCTTTACATTATATCATTTCGATAGTTATAATATAACTGCTGTTAGAAAGGTATTGTGCCCAGATCCTTTACTTTTTAAATCTACAAAATATAGGCGGGCTACAAACATCGCTATGCCTCGTAAGTACCGGTCGAGTCCGTGCGGCCCAGCAAGCCCCGCGCGGCTCTGTGTGCCGTCCGCTGCACGCGCCGATAAATCATCGCCGCCGCCGGCCGATTCGTAAAAACGACGACGAATGAATAATCATTATTCATTGCACTTTATCAGTGATTTATTACACCGTTATTGTATTTTTCCGCGCCTCGTAATTAATACGACAAATCTGATCCAACATATTGTGTATTCATTGTCAGAGCGATGGCTTTCCGTACCAATTTCGTAACACATTGATATTTTTTTTTACAAGCGCATACAGATAGGGTTACACGTCTTTATAAAAAAATAGGAGGGCTTCATTACATGGACAGACATAATAGGTACCTACTGTATAGTTTGATTTTATACCGAAAAAATAGTATGTCATAGAAAAATACTGAAAATGAGATGAAACTTTTCACTTTCACAATTTTAGATTATTTATTATTGCATATCTTTACCATAAATCATTATAAAAACCGTGTAATAAACTACGCTGCTCGTAAAATTGGCGACTGCGCAACAGAGCAGGTGCAGTCACGCGTGCCATTAGATGCCTCGCTTGTAGGCTGCCTTATATCCGCTCTAGTGACACTTGTGATGGAGGCATACTACTATTACTATAAATTACTGTCGTAGATGTGTTGTGACTATGTCACCAATAGGTAGGGCCCCAGTATGGACCATTCTTTAACTAAACAACCAGAGAATACTGGATAGTTTGGGACCTCAACGCGGGCGAAGCTACGGGCGCAGGCAAGAATTGGAGTGTTTAGTTGTTTGATATGATTAAAAACTGTATAGTTTTTAGCTGCAGTCTTCTGTCTTTAAGACACTTATTACTCTAAGCACTGACGCGGCACTTCGTATTTCAGCGCACATAATATCCACACATACTAACCGCGTTATTCTAGAGCATGAATAAAACGTTACCGTCCACACTTGCAAAATAAATGCGCGAAACTTTCTAAAATGACTGCTAATGTTGTCATAAATCCAAAGTAAGCCGTTCCGAGCGGGGAGCGCCGTCAATGTTGCACTCTGACTGAATCTATCGACTCTTGCAATTCGTGAGGCTTTCAGGAACGTGAATATTAAGATGGTGATACGTTTAGCATCTTTGCAGGGGTCAGGACCGACTGATAGGCTTGTAAACTTGTATGTTGAGCTCGCTGCTGTGACCTGACTGTGACAATGGAGATTGGCAGCGCTCGCCGATGTACCGGTTGCGAACGATGTAATGTTAGTGGTGACGAACGAGTTTAGCGTTCGGTTCGCATCTCGGGCACCTCACGATAAGCAAGTTATTTTGACAGAAGAAATGAAACATTTGGTATTCAGTGTAAAGTAGTAAAGGATTGCAAGTTTCTTAATTGATTATTTGGAGTCAAGAACGTCTCAAACCCGAACGGCGATGTAGACTTTGACAAAATGTCAACTTAAAATTCATATTCTAGTCTATAGACGAAATGGAAACAGTCATCCATAACAAATGGAGGATCAAACCTTTCAGATTTCGAATGTGGGTCAAAAATAGGTAACCGGGTAGGTAAGTAATTTATTACAATAATATGAGATTTGGGTGGTCTCGCTTTAGTGACAATATGTTAAGTGGCGGGCTAGTGGGTCCGGTGCGGGCGGGTGTAATGGCTCTAAAACAAAAGGTGGATTAGAGTGGCGCGCGATCATATTTCAGTGCGGCAGGACGGCTCGAAGCGGTTGATTTATTCGAGCTAGCGGCTCGACTCCACTGAATACGGCTCAAATAGCCGGCTAACAAATGGCTGCCCGGCCGAACGCCAACCAAATAAAAATGATATGTTTGCCGGCATAATTTTTATCTAAATCCGTCGTAGATTCAAAATGGCTATTTACTACTTTGATTGAGCTGGTATAACCCCGATTTATGCGGCAAAAAGCAGATTTATTCGAAGGGTGTCTCTCGGGCGGCTATCGTCCCACACGTATGCAGGTGGGTGCGTGGCACGTGGCGTCAAAGGCACCATTACCATAACGAGTGCAGTTTGTGACCCAGTGCCTGTCGCTTGTCGCGGAATATGTATTTGTACATCCGTGTGTCGTATTTACACGAGATTAGGTGTGTTGTGCACATTACCTCGTCGCGTATTTATGAAGACAGAGCCGAGTCATCGTGCAGTGTGTAAATCATTCATGAAGTGTCCCCATATGCGACTAACTGTCGGGTACCTGTGCGGGCTACAGCTGCATGGCGCCTTGCTAAGTGTGCGGCCCGCCTGAATGTCATTTGTTGCTTATGCATGCGAGCGGGACGCGGCCCTCTTGTGTCCCAGGTTATGGATATGAGTCGGAAGCGAGCGGTACGTTAGTTATTAAGTTGCACAGGTCACCATGGTTTAATATTCATTACTTTGTAATCACATGAAACACAATCTATCTCTAAGTATTTTTGTTAGATTTTCACACTAGGTACTGCTACGAATTTGCTAATTTCAACAGTCTAGTACCAATTACATAGGAGGTTCTCTTTGGCACTTGAATTAATTCAACTGTACATGCTCTACAGGGGTGTTACAGTAGGTAGGGCATTACCGCCGCAATCGCCCGGACGTCCGCGTCGGTCCGGCTCTATCCGCCAATAGGAAGCCACAGAGAGCATCGGATTAATCCCGCTTCCGGTCCGTATCAGGCGCTAATTGCATCTGCTTTGTGTCCTTCAATTATATCTTTATAATTGTTTCTTAATTTATGCTATTACCGCTGCGATGAGACCGCGATTAAATTCTAAACGAACTACCATTCTATTCAACTACGATCTATTGTTCTCAGATATTATTGTGTTGCTGTTTTATTTACTTGATTATTTATGTGGTCCCCTATTAAGTAAAGCGACGCTCTCGCGTCTATTTAACTGAAGATTAAATGGGAAATAACAACCTATAAGAAAAATACTTTCCTCTCTTGCATTAAGTAGGTACAACGATTACCGATTGCTCATATTCTCGTAAGCTCTCGGTCGGTAAGCTGTGTCATAGACAAGAAGGCCAGACACGGTCAATGGTCATTAAAGTTCTTCCATACAATCGGTCACTTTATCAAATTAGTTTAACTAAAGCGTATAAATAATGGTGCCACTAAGCCCCACCTCCCAAACTTTAATTCAACGTTAATCTCAGTCGGAATCCCGAAAGATTAGGACTTATCAGTTTTTGCGATCAATCAGGCGAACCACTTCATAAATTACAGATAATCCAAATTGCTTGTTGTGTGGGACACAAATGGCCGGAGTGGTCCGTGCTCCTCTATCGAGCTGTTTACTTTCAATTTCGTTCTAAACTTATTGCCATTTGTTTGTGGGAGGCGATCTGGTCGCACCTCCCCCCCTCCCTCCCCGCCCTCACTCTACTCTCTCTGGTCCTCCGCGGCGCTCCCAGTGATGGCTCGTACCTGGCTTAGCCACAGAGTGGCGTCTCACTTTTACAGATACACGTGTTTGTGATGTTTGCTGAACTGAACGCAGAAACGCAATAATGTTTTAACGTTTTAGGACGTCTCATCATTCACATTGATGAGTGTTCATTATAAAATCTTTGTAGAAATATAATTAAAATTGCTAAATTATTCATTCGCTGAGCGCGCGGAGCTTAGACGCGGTGCGACGTGTTTGTCAACGAAGATGAATTGTTGTGGCGTACCTCTGGATATAAATATGTGACGGCGACGCCTGCACACACGGCGTGATCGCTCATTGTGGAACATATTCATTACACGAGCACATCCCTTCATAGAGGCAGAGCTTACCACTCACAACTGATCAATACGACAGAGCCCCGCGTTGTTGTGTCCGGCCGAACTCGGACCGCCGACCGTGCGTAACCTAATGACATTTAGAAATTGATTCCATCAAAAATTACCTACGTATCGTCGGCGAACTAAAAGGGGTAAATTTCAAAATCCTGTCAATTTACCACGAAATCAGGGTCCGGAGCGGACAAAATCAAACGGTCAATATTAAAAAAAGCGTTGGCCGGGCTCGGTCCTTCGAGGCGAGAAATTAAAGGTCCCACATGTGGACGTCGGCGCCGTCGATAGCACGCGCATTAGTTTTTCCGCATCACTAGGCGCCGCGAGTGATGGCCCGTTATTTCTGTCGAGTAACATAAGATTTTCACTGATGCCTTTCAATGTTCTACATGAGCAAATAAGTAAATTGAGTTCGAATCGATGGCAAATCGTGATATGTGACTTCGATACCTACTCTAACTTCAACCTACTCTAAAATTTTAATCATAAATTATGTTTATTTGGGGTACAAATATATGCTTTGATATGCATGTAAGTACTATTTACTTCAATGAGGCCATTGAAGTAAATAGTACAATCCAATAATTTGTAACATTGCAGAATCGAACCCTCAGCCCGTGAACATCAAGTCTAGCACGAATGTTTTTGACCTGTATTTGTAGTTTGTTTAGTAACGTTACGTACAATTTTATTTTTCCTATGATACTCGTTTCGCACATAATATTTATTTGAATTGGATACTATCTATACATATTTTTGTATGATACAAATTGTGTATGTAATTTTTTATACTCAAAATTCACTTACGTTGACGATAATGTAACGTTTCTACGCGTTAAAACATTGGTGTTAGGACCTCGGGTGTCATTGACGATTAATCTTAAAGTTTAGTTTTTAATGCCAGAGTACCGTGTTCCTCCTAGCGAGCCAGTGGGGCAGTGAGGTAGCGACGCAGTGAAGTAGCGAGGTGGAGGAGGACACACGAGGAGAGAGCCTCTTGATTAATCTCGCCGGTAAATCCGAGCACGTTTAATTAAAATGAGATTATCTTGAGGTTGCAGGGAGCGGCCTACTTCTGCAGCGATCGATGTGCCGCCGCTCACACCGCTGACAAACGTCACTGTTGGCTCGGAGTCGTGCGGGACGGTATTTGTGGACTGCCAGTAAGAAGCAAACACAACAACGACGTATATCTTATGAGTGGATGCTGGTGTTCTGCACATCTGCAATTGTTTCGGTAAGCAAAAGTAAAGTATTGTGACACCTGGAAAACCGTAAAATGCTCCATTTTTATGAAGTTGGTCATCGTCGAGCGTTGAAAAAATATTCATGCCTCAATTTAGTCATGCCTAATATTATCGTATGAGAAAAAATACCTTCATAGTGTTGGTCCGCAGTACGCAGTCGGTCTCGGCACACGCGCGCGACGCCAGCTAGTGCGGAAGTCAGTCGGCCACCGTTTAGCGCGATCACGACTGCTGAACGTTTCGGGCGGTACTTTTCCTCGTTACTTATATTTCCCGGGGAGGCTAATGTTTTCCCTCGGCTAATAATTCGCGGAGGATAAAGGCCGCTCGGCCGCCACTTAGTGCCGCCGCCGGGCCCCCGGGCCCCTGGGCTCCCGGGGGACCCGCCCTTTACCCTCCAAATTGAGTTTCGCTGAGTGATTTAGAACAAAAACTAGTTATAGACGAGTGCCGGCGCTCGTATGTTTCAATGGCGAGTTAATGATTGTACTTAAATGTCGTGACGGTATTCTATTCAGCGCTGTTCGCGAGCGCTCGCTTTATCGTCCGCTATTTGAAATCTTTTCAATCGCGCAAAGTGGCGGCTCAAAGGGGTTTGTTGAGGACGGATGTAAAACGAACGAGAGCGCCCGGACGGGCTGGACGGGCTGGACGACCGAGTGCGCGCATGCTTCCATAATTCATCGGATATTTCATCATGTGATGGCGATTTTATTGCCGTCTGTATAACTTAAACTATGCTATCTTTACTAACCTGTTCTCTTCTCGGGGTCGCGGAACAGCACGTCGTCCAGCTTGGCGGGCGCGGACCGGCCCTTGGAGTTGAAGGCGACGGCCAGCAGCCGGAAGCGCACGTCCCACTCCAGGCCGCGCACTGTCCACGACGGCTCGTCCGATGATAGGTTCACTCTGAAGAGGGAAAGAATTAGGTAAAATCTATGCGCCATTCATTTGTTCCTGGTACCAAAACCTAGACAGAAAACAATCGTATCAGGGTCCTTGAATTCAGTACATTCGGCCTCTTTGTTCAGATAAATGTTCCCGTTTATCTGGACGAAGAGGCCTTATTATGCTTTGAAGTGTAGCTCACAGTATGAAATTCATGTATTTTGAGCACAACACAAAATGATATAAGCGGCTCACACTGACTGTAAAACCCATTCCATTTCGTTGATGTCTGCAATAAATAGTATTTCCAACAATATTCATAGCATGACACTGCACGTTACAACCTCATTTCAAGTAAATTAATATATTTCCACATCCTCGCCTACTACCGGTACCGATGAGGGTGGTATTACCCCGGGCCAGCGCTTGCCAAACTTTTAATTTGTCAATGTTTTTATGTGTGATGACAATAATTATCCGTTTGGGTGCTCATTGAATGGGCGTGCGAGGGAGGGAGGGTGACATGCGCTGATATGAGGGGAAGGGGGTCACCTCGCTGGATTTGGGAAATATATGATTTCTGCTGACGTGATTCATTCAGCATGTTTTAAAAATGATGTTAATAAACTGTACGATGTACTTTAAAGAAATCCCTAACCTAGCTAGTGGAAACATGTAGTAAGGAGATAGATTCCAATTAGAGCGCAGCAGCACGCGACGGTGCCGCGGTGGCTCGAACAACACTCAGATGTTTGTCGGGCTCGAGCTGCTCACTGGCACTCGCTGGGCGCTGGCTAATAGAAACACGGGGTGCTCTTTTATTGGAAGCAAAAACAAAACTGTTTTAATTTTTAAACGGTGTCTCGTGATTGACACACGGTCTGCCCCAGGGATGTCCCGCCAGCACAAACAGTGAAATCTCGCCACGCGCACGCCACGCAGCCGCCCCGCAGCCACCACGCACACGCCACGCCGAAGTAACGAGAATAACATTGTTCTCGCTTAGGGAATTATATCGTGGGCTTTGTTAATTTGTACCTTTTTATACCTGTTTGTTGGTTCCAGGCAGATATTTTAATTTTCACCTTTCTGCGACGGCTTCCGGAATCGAAAACCGCGCTACGAATGAATGTTGAGGACAAACATTTTTTTCTGTTGTAATATTATTTTAGCTCAGAGGTTTCCCATTAAACCAAACCGGATTTCCGGGATTTACGGTTGTTCTACAAAAGTATCCGTAGTTATGGTTGTGTCGTAATGTAATTATTTTAACACGTAATTTTAGCATACCCTTAATTCCGTATAAGCGATACAAGTAAGGTAATAACGGTAACCGCTGACGTTACGTAATTATTATTTAATACTTTATTGCGCGTAAAATGTATACGCAGCCGATTTCGATACTAACAAACATTTTACGAGGTAATAAAATCGTGTGATATTTAACAAAAAAACCTCGTTATCCGCGCGATGTCGTAGCTAATGGTGAACTGAACCATCATCTGTTACGTTTATTGGAAATTATTTATCAGCTGTAATTATAATGACGTAAACGTCATGCGATGCCAATATTAATTTGCGATATTATTTATTTATTTTATTTTTCGCCTATTCAGTCCCACTGCAGGGCAATGGCCTCCCTTTCTTCCTTCCATTCTTCCCAGCTCTGGGCTAGTGTGGACCAATCTTGTCGATAGGCGTCAAGCATTTGCGATAGCTTTGCATATTTTGTAGCGATTTTTTAGTACTTCAACGATGTGTATCTTACAAATACGAAAGGGAAAACAGTTCTGGATGGAACGAACTGGCAGTAGTTTTACAGCATGCATATATTGTAGCGACGCTGTACATTAATAGCCTATTTCTAGGCATAGTAAACGCTGAAATACATGAATACGGAATAAGACATTAGACACTTGTCGGCGCCGTGTTCGGGGGTGTCGCGGGGTGCGGGACGGTGGCGTGTTAATTCATAATTAACGCTGTTCCACAACTTTAATGAGACCCCAATGTTTACACGGGATTCCACTCTGGGACCTCTACCTGCGTCGCGCGTCGCCTCTCATTCTGCGTTAAGAATGTGTCGCGAGACAAGCTGCCGCCCGGCCTCGCTCGCTATTACACCGCCAATATATTCGCTAGGTATTGTAGCACTTGGTTACGTAACAATAACGGTGGTAGGCAAATGGATCGTAGTATCTACGTAATGGCTACAGAATAAGGTTTCCGTTTTTAGCAGTTCCATAAAAATAATAAAATATCAGGGTCGCGCGTTTCCATATCCATTACGGTTCCGATACACATTATTTCACTTAAGCCGGTGCGTTCGGGGAAATATAATAAAGGAATTTTGTAATAATACGGAGTCGTTAAGTCCGCGCACGTCACCGGGGGCGCAGCTTGAGAGCCCAGATTGCCTCTGTAATATTAAAAACAATGCTCGCACCGCCCCTCCCCCGCGCCCGCCTCGCACCCCGCAGTACTGCGACCTTGCCGGGCTCGTGAGCTTCATGACACGGGCTGTCTTGGGATGTCACGACCAACCGTGATGGTGACAAGCAAATTATTGCTACCTACTAAGAAAACTGCTTGCTAAGGACAGTTTTGACCGAGGCAAGTGATTTATGAATGGATACATGACGTCAGTTTTCATTTCTTTACTAATAAGGGTGTTATCTTTACCAGCGACAAGTATGAACTCTGTCGTGGCCTTGTGACCGACTTCCACATAATGGAGTGGTTGTGAGCTCACCTCGGCAATGTATGTAGATCGCATTCCCGCGAGCGTCACCCGAGGGATTGGTAGCGTTTAGCCGGGGGGGTGACACGGTGACTTCCGGGGGAGTTTCACTGGCATCAGCGGATACTCACGTGTTTCCGCATCACTAGCCGCTACGGATATAGTCATTACGAGTGCCGAAACATTGAGGGGAGCTGTTATATGTGGTATTGGATTACAGCGATAATAAGGATACGTTCAAGCAGTGGTATATAAACGATATATTCGTTACCTGCACTCTAAATTGGCAACAAAAATTAAGGTAACTGCCGCGATTGTTTATCCCGCGGTATATACCTTGCTACCAATGAGTGCCGATTCTGTTTGCCCTGTGATGTTTGTGCAGGATGCATCATTGTGTTCAAGAGGATTATTAAGACGCCGTTTGAGACAATGTTTCCGAAGAGGCTATCTGAGCTGTGGGCTGACCTCGGCACGTTGCTGTCGGCGTAGACCTCAAGCAGGAAGCGCTGCGGCAGGCCGCCGTCGAAGCCCGCCACGCAAGACACCTCCACCGACTCCGCAGTCTGGTTCCACAGCGTGCAGTTGCGCGGCGCGTGCGGCTTGCCTGTGATGAAATATAATTAGGTAAATTCAAGTTGTTTCAACTTAACAAGCAGATATTTTGCTTGGGAATTTGTCGCGCCACTTCTTCTTCACAGCCTAGGAAGTGGTGACGGGTAAGCGTTTTCGGGGACTGTCATTATTTAAAACTGTCGTACAAAAAGTGCACAACTTTAGATTTTGAAAAAGTCGCATGTTCTGAACATTGTATATGAATATCATGATGGCAAAACAGCTTGGGTGGTCCATCTTAGCACGGAACAACATCAAACATGGCTTTGGGTTCGTTTCTGATAGCAAATTGTTGATAATGCTATGGACTCACCAGCGGCTACCATCTGGAAGACGCACGGCGTGAGCTGCGAGCCCACCTCGTTGGACGCCGAGCACGACAGCGTGCCGTAGTCCAGGTCCGCCACCGGCGTGTATCTGAAATGAGGGCAGAGCGTGAAGATAAGGAAGGAAGGATAGGACGCAGGTCAAAATATAATAAGAATTTAAAATTCTTAAAGGGTCCCAGAAGAATCAGATGTTGAACAAATGTTTTATTTATACAATTTGAGTTTCCCTGAGCCACTATGAACTTTAGTGTGATCTGCAGGAAGTACTCATAGTATCACAATGACATGTACACAATCCCAATCCCATAATTGAATGTTATAAATGCGGAGGTAACTCTGTCTTCTCCTTACCTCTTCACATCGTAACGACTAAAAGTATTTTAATAAAACTTGGCAGATGGGGCATACGATTCTTTTCGTAATGAGATCATTTTCAACATTTACGTGGTCGAAGCCGCTGTTACAATCTACTTTAGTTTAGAAGCATTAAATGGTTCGTACTTGAGACTGCTGGCGCTGCCGTTGGAGGTGTAGCGGTCGGCGGCGACGTCCAGTGTCTCGCCGGAGTTGTTGAACTTCCACTTGAAGACGGCGGCGGGCGGATCGGCGTCCACCTCGCACACGATCACCACCGACTCTCCCCGAGCCGCGCCCACCACTGCCACGCCGCCCGTGCGACACGATGGTGAATCTGGGGGGAAGAGGACGAACACTCAGTACATGAACACCAAGAACTCCTTACGCAGGATATATTGAACGATGGTAAAAGGCTCTTTCGACACCAACACGCTTGTCTAACTCTAAACTTATAGACTCGCGCCAGTAAGTGCATTACAATACTGAATAGCGTTATAGACCTTATAGTATAAAAGTTAGAACCTAGAAGTAGGTTAAACAAGGCTGCCAATGATGACGTCGACAAAGGTAGACTTGTTGATGATGAAGACTTCATTCTGATAGATGATAACCTAGGTTATCATCTATCAGAATGAAGTCTTATTCTGAATAAAACAGTGAATTGACAAAAAATAGTAAATAGGTACTTAGCATTCATTTTAGTTCAGGAGCTCTAGAGATTAATTCCAACTTTTTTACGCTGAACCAATTTAAAGCAAGATTTGCTCTTAAATAACTGAAGTAATTCGCAACAGACTACGTGTAGTTTTATCGTGAGTTAATCCATTTATGGAGGGCCGCTAGTTAGCTAGTTACAGCTCGGCTAAGTGGGCCCCTCCGTGAGGTATGGCGGCCATTCCGCAGAGCGGCGTCACAAATCTTGTAGCGTTGCGCGTTGGTGTGCGGTACTGGGGTGCGTGATGGCGCGTGATGGCGCGTGATGGCGCGTGATGCGACGGGCAGACGGACTATACCGGCAGTAATGTTCACTGTACCCCATGCATGACTCACCTGGGTACCGGACATAGTATAGAGTACAGTCAGATACCAAAAAAAAGAATACCTGTCGTATTACTTTTTACTAATCTGACAGCTTACAGCACGTCTATTGATACTTGTAATCCATTAAAGTAAGTTTTATCAGACTTTGACCACAATGTACGACAAATAGTAGTGTGTAAAGGTGGCGAGAGGTGAATGAAGGTCAGGGGTGTCGTCAGTCGGGAGTTAGGGGCAAGGAGTAATTATGTGGCCGCGGCCGCCCCGGCTGCAGCCAGCCGCGACACCGCGACACCGAGTAACACTGTTCATCCCTACTCACGCACTAATTAACTACTCACCAATTAATACGAGATCCCAGTTAACGACACAACTGATGGATACAATATTCATTCTGATGAAATCACTCTGTTTCAACGTCAATGAGCCTCAAAATAAAATGGCGGGACACAGCTGCAATAGCGAAATCTCGAAACATTTAATCTGAGACAAAATCCATTTAAATAGGTAATGTAAAACGTAATAGGATAATCTACCTTCGAAAAGCAGCAAGTTATTTCAACAAAAGCCAGTGGAGACTAACGGCATCGGGTCATGAATAAAATTGCTCCGATCGTAACGAGCAATAACAACAACTTCATTACAAAACATTTTTTCTTGCGAAACACAATTTATTGCGACATTACTCGCAGTTATGTTCGCCATTAAAAATTCCCATCTTATTTTGTCAGGGCCATATCTTACAATTGGCAAAATAGATCGACAGCCATTACTGGGGCGTGGGCGGGGGCGGGAGGCGCGGGGTGGATGGTCGCCGTGCGCACTGAGCCGCCGGAGGCTCACCTGCGCCACTACAGCACTACAGACTCCTATTTAATTGAACTCGCTTATTTATCGTTTGACAAGAAGACGAGTTTAATCGGCGCAATTCAATCCGCTCTAATTGAGTATCGGCGGCGACTGTCACTCGCCGGTAAAATGATCAGGTTCAATTGTCGCCGGAAGTTTCTTGTCGCCAATGTTCGTCTGCACCGAGGGGCTCTCAACGTACTGCCGTGGAGGGTGCGCAGATTGCCACCATTTTCAAGAATTCCGTTTCACAGAACTTATTTCACTGAAATATGTATTAAGAAGCAGTTCGCGGTCAAGGGAGCTCAGTGTGTCTGAGAATGGACGCAACTTTATCTTTAGTGGACAGGATCGATCTGTGAGATGTGTCGACTCGCTCCGGGTATGAACGTCACCCTAACGGATATAGCCTTTCACGATACTCTTTATGAATTGTCTGAATAGCCCTAACGGTTAACGCGTCTCCAATGTTACGAGAAATCATTTGATACCTGTACAAAATAGGAAAGTAGGTCGTTAAACTCGAATAAAAAGAAAAAAGGTACAGACTCCATTTAATCTGAAATCGCAAAACAAGAAGTTTATCCGTTCAGTATTTCCTTTCAGAAGGCATCAAGGCAAACGTCGGAGAAAAAACAATTAGTGGAAAGTTTTCCGGCCCAGAGCGAGACACGATAACACGACGAGAAGCGAGCGAGCGGCCGCGCGGCGGCGCGCGGCTCACGCGAACGGGCGACGCGCGGTCTGGCGCGGCGCGGCGCGTTACGACGCGGCGCGACCACAATGCTTCTTAATTTGCGCGGCGTATTTGTGGCGACACAATGCGCGGACGTCGCGATTAATTAATTCTGAGCAATTTAAGTGTGGGTCGGTGGCTCGCATTGTTCCAGATTTGTGCCGATTGTTTTGAATGAGCTTCGAGAGGTGCCGTAATGAACCCGGCGCGGCCCCTTCACGAGTTTTCTATTTAGCGAAAACTTTCACGGCGTCGGCTGTTGTTTAAGTTTGTTTTAGCGCCGAAATATGATCTGCTTCGCCTGCGGTTCATAGCTGGACTGCAGCAAACGGAATAACTTTATGTGGTAGGAGCCTACTCCGCCGAGAGTGGCAGAGCGTGCTCGTATCGGAGAACGCATAGCTTACGTCTCGGTGGAGAAGGCCTTGCGGTCGACACTCTATAGATGCGGATGCGGTCAGGTTATATTATGATAGAAAAGTCGAAGTTGTCGCCCCGGTGAGCGCGCAGCACTGGCCAGCACCGCTCACGTGCCACACCTACTTGTTCGTAAGTTTCGGTAAATTTCAATATGTGTGCTTTATCTTCTTGCATAATTCTGTTTGACGCGAAACGACAAGGCCCGAATGGCGCTTGAATATTGCATGAAACTGTCGATTCCTTCGGAGATTTAGGGAGCCAACACTGAATTTAAAATACTATCAATGAGATGAGAATATATCCCCATTCACCGGCTGCTGGGATCGTTTCTTCAGATGTACTTTACGCGTTTAGATAGAAGCGAGGTGAAGGAAATAAAAAAAAAGTTTGGCTAGATAAACGTTATCAACACGATATCTCTGTCTGCATTATCCGAATTAAATGAAGAGAAGCATCTGAAGTAGTATTACTTTAATTGAAATTTATAACGTGCCTATATTCTATCAATACTTTAGTTGAGTGCCAATACATGTTCTGAGAGGTTTCTTTTACATTTAATGTGGAAGGCTTACTTTTGTACTAGGCAGATATAACGTGTCAGGAGTTGTTCAACTTACACTTGACTCGGACAGCAGCTCGTTAAACACGGTCTCCCCATCAGCGTTGAGTGCGGAGCAGGCGTAGCGGCCGCTGCTGTGGCGCGTCGTCTTATGTACCAGGCGGCTATAATTTATCCGGAGCTATTTGACTTACATTTGACTCGAAACAGCAGCTCATTGCACACCGTCTCGCCCTCCGCGTTGAGCGCGGAGCAGGCGTAGCGGCCGCTGCTGCGGCATGTCACTTTCTGTACCAGGCGGCTTTAGCGTATCAGGAGTTGTTTGGCTCACATTTGACGCGGAACAGCAGCTCGTTGGACACCGTCTCGCCCTCCGCGTTGAGCGCGGAGCAGGCGTAGCGGCCGCTGCTGTGGCGCGTCACCTTCTGTAGCACGAGGCTCTGGTTGCTGTGGAACACGCGCGCCGTCGCGTTGTGCGCCAGCGGCCGGTCCTGCAACGACAGAGAAACGTTAATATATTGAGGACACAGGGTACTGAACCAACAAATCACATACATAATATGCAGCAGCTTTCTGTCTTCTTCATTGCATTGTGGGCAACAAAGAGAGGTGAGATTATTTCAACATTTTTGTTTACAACTCGCCTTGTAGTGATCCATTACAATGCAGAATTAGGTTCGTAGCAGAACCCTTTCTCAAACAGGATAAAAGCTAAAGCAAAAAGGTGGGCACTAACATTTTACAAGCCACGTCGATCACGATGTAGCGTAACACGAAAAAATATTCCTGCAATATTATGATGACGTAAATGTTCCTTCCTGAGGGTCTGGGGAGCAGGCTGGGGGCTGAGAGGCGAGGGGTACAATTACTAGAATATATTTACACAAAGGGTCCGCCCATTACCACGGCCTACAAAAGGCGCCACTCCAGCGGACAAAGGTACTCGTTACGTCGTACAGAGGACTGATTATATTTTTTGTTTCTAACAAAAAGATTTTTAGGATCAGTGTAGACGTGTTCCCTGGCTGTGTGTTGAGATCGTTCCTGATTAGGCTTACTTCTGTCGGACTTTGATATTCCGTTATCTTCGACAGTAATTTAACTTATTTAGGTATTTTGTGATTATTTTCTCACCATCGTACAAGTTCTAAAAATAACGCCTGCTATATTTTATCTCATTTCTGAGCTTGTTATGATTAGAAACTTGTTATATCCACGCTTATTATGTAGCTGTTCCACCTCATCTCCGTCCCGGTACAACCGCTCCCCACCGAGACGGCACAAAATGTAATTTTTACAAATGAAGTCGCCGAAACAGGCGAACAAAAATACTGTTTAGCTCGATGACTCTGTTGTTTCACTACAAAAGGGGAAATTAAAAGAGACATTTTGAAAGCTGCGTGAAATTAGTACTACAGCCTGTTGGCGCTGATGAAAAACACATAATTTCGCCTTTACCTTTGTAGCGAGCTGTACAATGTACAGTTTGGGGAGAGATGCTCGTTACGTAGCTATGGAGGGACTTTGTTTCACTGGAATATTAAGATTATGACATAGAAACATATAAAACGTACTTTTTAACGGACAGGGAAACTTCTAGCAGAGTGTCTACTCGTTATGTTAATTATGAATTCTGACTTTTATGACTTTGAAGAAGGAAAAGTTATGTTGTAATTTTTTTTTCAATACGTTTTTTTTTTATTCCAACTTGGAATACATAGAATCAATGAACATGTACTTTTAAATAACAGAATAGAATAGAATAGAATTTTATTTTGCAAATATGGGTAGTAAACATATTGTTACAAATAATAATTAAATTAAAGGTCAGCCATATTTTACTATTCGGCATGCAAACATTTAGGTACATACTTACATTATACACTTCTCATCAAAAAAATCGAAACACCTCGCAGTTTATGATTTGATAAGGATTATCAGAAAAATGTGTATATTTAGGAATAAATGTAAAATGTCATTTAATAGTGAGTAGTATGAGGTTTTTAAATCCTAATGTTAATGTTCTAAATTCAAATTAAGTCTTCATAGGTTTCGTATTTTGTATAATGAGTAATTTTTACCCTGTATGGAATATGAAGGAAATGGGTAAAACAACACGCGTAAATGAAAAAAAATGTAAGAAACGTTTATTTAATAACTTGTATTCCCTCCGCGAGCTCTTATTACTGCTTCCATACGGTTCTTCATCGATCGGATGAGAGTCACGATCACATGTTGTGGTATATTATCCCATTCCTCTTGGATTGCATTTTGCAGCTGGCTAAGTGTTTCTGGGGCTGGATCTCTTGCTCGAATTCGTCTCTTTAATTCATCCCATAGATGTTCAATGGGATTCATGTCCGGGCTTCTTGCTGGCCATACCATAATGGAGATACCGACTTCGGTAAGATAATCTCGTACGACGCCCGCGGTGTGAGCTCTAGCATTGTCGTGCATGAATATGAAGTCGTTGCCAATAAAATGTGCATAGGGCATCACATGAGGTTCAAGACACTGTTCGATGTACCGATGAGAGTTTAGTGCAGGCAGCCGTGGCCCAGATACAAAGGCAAGTTCTGTCTTACCGTCGGCGCTGATTCCTCCCCAAACCGTCCACGAACCGCCACCATAGCTGACCTTTTCTTCAATGCAGCATTGTGCAAAGCGTTCTCCATCTCTTCTGTAGACCTTGTTCCTTCCGTCGTTACCATACAGCATAATTTTACACTCATCAGAAAACAGTACTTTGCTCCACTGAAGGTATGACCAAGTTAGGTGCTCGCGTGCAAAGTTAAGGCGCGCTCTTCGATGGTCTGCAGTTAATTTCGGCCCATTCGCTGGCTTATGCGGTGCCAATCCGCGTTCCTTCAACCTTCTTCTTATTGTAGAGTCACTTACAGCTACTCTTCGTACAACGCGAAGCTGCTGCTGCAGTTGAAAAGCGTTAAGGCGTCGATTTCGTAAAGAGGTTGTTACAATAAATCGATCATCTCGCTCAGAAGTGACCCGATTCCTGCCAGATCCTGAACGGCGCGTGAACGAACCAGTCTCCCGATAGCGTTTGTAGACTCTATGAACAGATGATAAGCTTAGATGCAATCTTGCAGCCACAACACGCTGACTAAGTCCAGAATCCAGCAATGCCACCACTTGGGCGGCTTCTGCGGGCGAAGTATCCATATGTTTTAGAAAAAAAAGTTTTTTCAGACGTCCCAAAGTCACAGTAAATGAAATAAGAAACAAAAAGTTTAAAGACAAGCGCTAATTTTAGTTTTTAAACGAGAAACGTACTCCAACCCTAAATACACATTTGTCTCAAAACAGTGATTAATTTCATTTATAGGATAAACAAATGAAATTCTAATTTCGAATTTTGATTTTTTTCTTCTTACTGTAATGACCAAACTGCCAGCTACACAATAATGTTTTTTTTTTCATGGAATTAATTCTCTTTTGTAAAAAATTAGGACAAAAACAATAAAAACGAAAGTGTTTCGATTTTTTTGATGAGAAGTGTATATTACACATACATTTGATGTCAATTAAAAAAATACCATAATATTATTCAAATTACTAATCAATAAAAAAAAAAAAATATATATATTATAAATGTCATCAAATTATGCAATGTCAATTAAAAAATTACCATTAATATCATTCAAAACAAATATTTTTCTCAGTTAAAAATTCAGCTATACTGTAGTACGTTTTATTTATCAAAAATTTACGTAGTCTACTCTTAAACTGCAATGTATTTAAATCTTTCCAACCACTTGGTAATTTATTGTAGATGATTGGGGCCATGCAATACACACTGTTGCGCATTAACGCGGTTCGACATGACACCTGACATAATTTGCTATTGTCACGCCTATTCCTTGGGAATACATCTGCTAGGCGTTCAAAACGACTTGGATTTTGCTTGACAAACATAGCTATTTCGAAGATATAAATACAAGGAAGTGTCAAGATTTTGTATTGCTTAAAATAGGGATTGCAACTGTCTGTAGTTTTAAGTTTAAACATTGATCGGAGACATCGCTTTTGAGCCTTAAATGATATGTCTCTATCAGTTGAGTTTCCCCAGAAAATGATGCCGTAACGTAGATAAGATTCAACTAACTAACTTTCCCCTCATGTAAATAAGGTGTCGATGAGCGTTTGCATTGCGGGAGCTTTGCGGAAGCTGCCATCTATCTCCCGGTAAGTATGCAATTACGCACAGAAAACCTCGGCATCAACCGCTGAATGCAGCAGTCACTGGTGTTTGTCTTAAGATTGCCAGAACCTTGATGTACTTAATTTAATACACTGTTTGTTTTCTTTTGTGATACCTACTTGGGTAATGGCCACATTCAGTCACTCCTACGAATTAGAAAACATGAGGATCACATCAGCTTCTTCCGATGCATCTGCATTTTTATTTAAAGGACACTTTAAAATACCGCCTTAAAGTAATTTCTGCGCCCTCTTACTTGTCTATAGAGTAGATCTTAATTCAATAGTACTTAAGTTCTGATATAATTGACTAGTGCGGAGCTTCGCTGCGAGCTGCAGTGTAAGTCAATAATCTTAGTGTCGAGCTTGAGATGTTGGAAATTGGAAAAGTTGCGGGGCCTCCGGCGCCTGGGCCCCTCGCTCGGGAGCATGGGCCCCGGCGGTAGCTCGTAGGCTTTCAGCATCTGCGATGATTGATGAAGTACTTCCGCCCGAGATAAGTATCTTATGAGTATGTACGGAGATAAGTTGAGAGAGATTATGGCAATACCTGCGATTGTTCCGGGCGGCTTTGATTATCCGTGAGTAGTAAGTAAGTGAGTGAGTGAGAAGTGAGAATACCTTTAAAGATATTACGTTATTTAGGGGTGTAAAATAGATTTCACTTGTTATTTTTACTGCCAAAGCCACATATGGTGTCTGAAGGCATTCTCAGGTATGGTAGTTTTAATATGAGTTTTTGTTATGAAGATATTTCTATCAAAAATGTAAAAGTTGCTCATTTGCTTATTTAACATGAAAAATAACAATTTCAACCGCCCTCCGGCGGTCGCCGACGTGAAGTAAGTCACACGTCAAACATGCAGAACAACACAACTTTTCAGTCACATTAAAACAAAAAATGAAGAGCAGTGTCCTGCTCTTCATTTGTTTGTTAACCTATTTTCATTTTTAAAAGCTTTTCTTTCCTTTGCGTTTTAAGTTTATTTTAAATTAATACCATTGTTTTGCATTTAAACAACAACGATAAAACGTTGAATAGGAACACATAGCGCTCGCTGAAAGCGAGGTCTAGATTTTGCTTTAGATTGACTAATTAACGTGAAACTTACCAAAATCGCACACCATTTGCACCACAATTGACTATGGCATTGAAACATGTCTTGGCTTTGTAGAGGCGAACAGGTCAACGCCAGCGACGCCCCATCTTTGAATCACAGGCTCCGAGGCATGGGGCTGGAGCAGCAGAGGCCATTACAGCTAGTCTGTTCTTTGAGAAGCAGTCGGCTAAACCATTTGACACATTTCTTGTGCCTCCCCGAGAAGTAAACTGCTGAAGGTGTGGTACTCAGCTTAGCTTTTGACTCCGAGGCCAGTGATCTACGATAACAAGTGCCACTCCTCCAAGCAGTCGGCTATACCGTTGTAACATTTCTTGTTACCACGCTAAGAGGTAACTGTTGAAAAAGTGATGTTCAGCAAATCTGCTAGATCTAAAACCTGGGGTACCTTGATAAACTCGTCATGTTTGTATTGATAGCTAACTTGCAAATGTGGTTAATTTGAAAGTAAGTTTCAGGAAACAATGTTCTGTTAACTAGAATATATGAATTCTGAAGGGTGACCGGAGCCATGTGTGGAGGAAATGAGGTGTGGTCTATAAATAGCCTCTCAAGCGCTCTAGCAATCCTATTCTTTTGTCTATTATATTAAAAATAAGAAATAACCTGCTTCAAGTGTGTGTCAACATATCGTTTATTTGGATGGCGACAAGTGCGACTTAGAGCCGTCTCGGTGGGAGCAGCAAGCCGCTCAAAGACTTGAGTGGAAACCAAAGTTCATGATTTTGAATTACAACGGCGCTTTGAGCTTGATTCCAAGCGTGACCAATTGAAAGCCCGACCACCTGCTGCAACTAACTATAATTACGATGATGGTGTGCTCACGCGCCCGCAATGCGCGAGGATCTTCACAAAGAAGATTGTTTATATAAACCACATGCGAACGACAACTACAGCGCGGCTGAAGCAATCGCCTCGGCTTGGGAAATCGGTTGGATCACATCATCATCACAACGTCGCCGTCAATTACCTACATCTCGGTTTCAATGACCAGGTCAACTTGTATCAAAATAATCGAGTATAGTGGTTTGATGAATTCATTTAGCTCTTTACTCATCATATCAGCCAATTGCCGTCCACTGCTGAACGTAAGCCTCCCCCAAAGATCGCCAACCATCCCGGTCCTGAGCGGTCCGCATCCATCCGCTGCCAGCCACCTTCTTCAAATCATCGATCCATCGTGCCGCAGGGCGTCCCACACTACGTTTGCCCATACGCGGTCTCCACTCTACCACATGTCTGCTCCATCGACCGTCTGTCCGTCTACAGACATGGCCGGCCCACTTCCACTTCAGCATGCTCATTCTACGCGCAATGTCGGTGACTTTAGTTCTCTCGCGAATGACTTTGTTGCGAATTCTATCCACCAGAGAAATCCCGAGCATTGCTCTCTCCATTGTACGCTGAGCAACCTTGAATTTGTGGACCAGGCCTATGGTGAGTGTCCACGTTTCGGCTCCGTAAGTCATTACGGGAAGGACGCACTGGTTAAAGACCCTGGTCTTAAGGGATTGTGGGATCGACGATTCAAAGATACCACGTAGCTTCCCGAAGGCCGCCCAGCCCAAGCGTATTCTTCTGGTCGCTTCCTTATCAAAGTTGTGCCGCCCCAGTTGTATAATTTGGCCTAGATATATGTATTCTTGCACAACCTCGAGGGTAGCGCCATTTACGATTACAAGTCTCGGGGGGACATGACCATTGTACATAACTTTGGTTTTGTCCAGATTCATCCCGAGACCCACCCGCCTTGAAGAATCGCTTAGGCTGTTTAGCATCCCTTCCAGCTCCTGCAGAGATTCTGCCATGATGACAATGTCATCCGCAAATCGGAGGTGCGAGATGTACTGACCGTTGATATTTATGCCCCGTCCTTTCCAATTAAGCGTCTTGAAAACGTCCTCCAACGCGTTCGTAAAAAGTTTCGGAGAGATGACATCTCCCTGTCTTACACCTCGACGCAGTTGGATTGGTTTTGTGCTCTGTTCTTGTACTTGGACGGTCATTGTTGCGGCCTTATACAGACATCTCATCACCTCGACATAGCGGCAGTCGATGAGACATCTCTGCATGGCCTCCAGGACAGCCCAGGTCTCAACGGTGTCGAAGGCTTTCTCGTAGTCCACATACGCTAGGCACAGAGGCTGATTATATTCCTCGGTCTTTTGGATTATTTGCCTAAGGGTGTGTATATGGTCCACGGTGCTGTAGCCTTTTCGAAACCCAGCCTGCTCCGGCGGCTGGAAGTCATCAAACTTTTGGGCGAGACGATTCGAAATAACCCTCGAAAACAGCTTGTAGACATGGCTCAGGAGTGAAATGGGGCGGTAGTTCTTAAGGAGCGTGTTATCACCTTTTTTGAAAAATAATACCACCACGCTCCTGCGCCATGCCTCCGGTGTTATGCCAGTGTGGATGACGGAATTGAAGAGCTTTACAAGCTCTGTCAAGACAGGTGTTCCACCTGCCTTGAGCAGCTCTGTGGTTATCCCGTCATCCCCTGGAGCTTTATTGTTATGAAGTTGTCCGAGAGCTATTCTAATCTCACCCATGTCAATGTCGGGAAGCTCGTCTGTGAGATGGCGTGTAAGCCTGGCCCGTGGATCATCCGCGCCGTGGGCTGCAGGTGGGCATGTTTTCTGAGCATATAAGTCTCCGTAGAACTTTTCGACTTCAGCGAGTATCTCTGGCTTCGAGGTGACGGTGGTGCCCTGTGACGTTCTGAGTTTCGTCAGGTGACAACGGGAGGTATTGGGCTTGGCAAATACCTTCGAGCCTTTGTTCTGCCCTATGGCTTGCTCAATGAATCGGGTATTTGCGCTCCGAGTGTCGCGCCTAATCAGCTTCTTGACCTCCCTGTTAAGTACCTGACGCTCAGACGGCGTTGCATTCAGGAGTTCTCGTCGTTTCCTCATCAATCCCAGAGTCTCGCTGGTAAGTACCGATTTGCGTCCATTACTCACAGGTCGAAAGTGTTTAGAGCCCACCTCGCGAATGACACGTACCAGGCTTTCGGCGGCATCGTTAATGTCCTCCGTGGTTTCCAACATGGCAAATCGGTTCTGTAGTTCCAACTGGAAGCTTTCGCAACCAGCTTCGACCTCAGGCAGCGTTGGTCTGACAGTCGACCTCGTTAAGCGCGCTCTTTCGATCTTGACATTAATATTCAGAGTGCCTCTAACCAGTCGGTGATCACTTCCGGTATTTACCCTGTTGATTACAGATACGTCTCTGAATATATGGCGCTTATCGGATATAACGAAGTCGATCTCGTTTTTTGTCACGTTGTTGGGGCTTTGCCAGGTCCACCTCCTTTGAGGCTTCTTCTGGAAAAAAGACATCAGAAAAAGCCCCCGAGCCTCGAGGAAGTTTGCCAGCATTCGTCCCCTGTGATTTCTTTGCCCATAGCCGAATGGCCCTACTCTCGACTCGCCACTCTCTTATACTCCCACTTTAGCGTTGAAGTCACCCATAACAACAGTGTAGAATGTTTTGGTACGAGACATAGCTTTCACTATGTCTTCGTACATGGCCTCGACTTCGTCGTCAGGGTGTGCGGACGTTGGGGCATACACTTGTATGATCTTTAAGGAGTACCTTTCTGATATCTTAAGTATAAGGTATGCCACCCTCGCCGACACACTGCCGCATTCCACAACATTGCTCCTGAGTGACTTGTGGACCATAAACCCGACGCCACCTTGGGATGGTTGGTGTCCCTCTCGGAAATAGAGCAAGTGGCCACTATCGAGGGTTATCGTCTCCTCTCCCTGTCTTCGGATCTCCGATAGTCCCACGATGTGCCAGTTAATACGACTTAACTCTACTTCCAATTCAGCGAGGTGCTCGTTCAGCCGCAGAGAGCGTCCATTAAACGTAGCCAGGTAAATTTTACGGTGTTGGTACCCTGCCGTAGCCCGGGGATTCTTAGCACCCCCCACCGCACCGTTACCGTGGCCGGTACCATGGCCAGGAATAGTGCAGCTGCCGGGAACTAGGGGCCGTAAATCTGGGTTGCTACTCATTTGAGGGGATTTGCCATAGTCACCACGCTTGGCAGGCGGGTTGGTGACCGCAGTTCCTGGAATACTTTCTCTTATAGTTCTGCTGCCCACTATAAGGTTCGGCATTTGGGAGCATTCCAGCATGGTTCATGGATATACCGCCATGTATCGGTTACCGGAGCGACAACTGGCTATTATTCTCCCTTAGTCGCCTCCTACGACACCCACGGGAAGAGGTGGGGTGGCCTATTCTTTTTACTTGCCGGATACCACACGGCA
>NDFZ01005423.1:125942-144291 GCA_002192655.3 Mamestra configurata
CCTTGGAAATAGCTGCCATTAACGAATAAAGAGAGGTATTTTCCACCTGATAACACAGTTTGCTTACGTTCAGTTCGAGTGTTCTCTGTTATTGCGTGGAGTGCGCGTGCTTGAGACGGCCGTACCTACCGCCGTGCGCTCTCATAACATACATCATGCGAGTGAGCCGCGAGGCGCCCGGGGCGCGGCCGTCACGTACATTTTGAATGGGCGCATAAATAACACAATTATCACTCACGTGCTACACATGGGATAATATTACGAACACTGCTATCGTTATGTACGAGAGTGGGCTATCTTTAGTATTATTGCTAAAAATGTACTTAAATAGGTCCTTTAATATTTTCGTGTTACCATAATGACTATGTCTATAACACAAAATCACCGCCGAAGAACACACCTTTGTTTTGCGCTATCAATGTATAAAGTTAAGTTAGTTAAAACTTAATGTATGCACACACCTTTCAATTACCTCCTCGGCAAACCAAGTTTATTTCTCCACTATCACCTAAAGTGGTAAACTGGTAACGAGTGGTCGCCAGTTGAAAATAACTGTGTGTGCGGTGACCGCGGGTAAGTGGCGTCGTGGGTTTATTGCACGCCGTAATGAGTGCACACCTGAACACGACCACCTCCCCCCCACTTCCCCGCTCACTTCTGTTCCTCCATTCTATTCGCTTTAAACACATTCTGGCTGAGATAGTTAAGTGAGAAATAAATTTCAATAGTAATTTGAGCACTTCTTTACGGCGTGGGAATTAAAACGCCATTTTATAGCTAGCAGTATTGCCGGTCACGTCTGTGAAGTGTGTGAGTGTGTTTTGTAGTGATGTATGTGATTTGTGAAGTTAGAACTTGTATGTACGTGGTCCGACATAACTAAATTAAACCACCAAGTTTAATGAATATGTCACCGAAAAATTGCAAACTCCGTAAGATTATAAAATAACTTGAGAGATTGTAAACTCTCGATAAATTGTCAACTGAACACTTGGAATACTTTTTTACGCATCAAAATTTGATAGTCTATAATATCTCGAAGTCATTCCAAGAAATTGTGAATTGACATAAAATGGCGAACAATCAGAGCACAAGTCGTTAATTTATCCGTTCTCGTGTGATAGTAAACTTGGAAACAAGTCTCTCATTGGTCTGTTCAGATATGAGCTCACACCAACAAAGACCAATAAGGGGCCAAGTCTCCAATTTAACTATCCAGAAACCTCTCCTCTCCTTTCTTTATAGAAAACCTTGATTAGCGAGGCCCAGCTCGTAGGAACAAGATCGCTCACATTCTTGAAATAACTGCTCCAACTAGTCGTGACTTTCCGATCGGACGAGGAACCTATTCAAATTACATTTGGCATTCAGTGTAACTTTATTACAACTATTAGGCAGTAATAACTATTTAAATGAGATCTGGGTATCGGATCCGGCGGAGCGGCAATAGTGCGGCCCGGACCGGGAATTTAGCGAGGAGTAAATCCGCGCGGCTGGTCAGCAGAGTCGTATGCTCGACTTTTATGGCGTATGATTGTTCTCGTATCGCTCGCATCGCTGGAGGTGTGGATTTGCTGAATGTTAGTGCAGCTGCAGTGACTAGTATTCAGTGATTTGAAAACTACGATGATGTCGGTAATACACGTCATCACAGTCGGGTTAAATGTAGATCGCAGGGGCAAAATTATCACAAAATAAACTTTCTGAGTTATTGTATCACCGTGAACAATAACTAAACAGTTAGGGCTATCAACAAAACAATTCTCGGTCTGTTTAGGCTCACTCATAATTTTCGTATGATTCAGGAGTTTAAACAGCCCCTATTAAGGTAAACTAGATTTGACCACGTTTTATTATTTCAGTAAATTAAAATAAATGGTCACGAATTTAGGTCTCAAGCCCAATGAAAACAAGCGATAATGTGGCAGTTTCTAGACCGAAAGGTTCTGAGGCTAGCGGTAGGTATTAATTTGATAATTAGAGTGATCTCATTCCGTTCCCTCTGGTCGGGTACTGTACAATAAAACGTGGCGTCGGCAGCTGGGCCCCTGGGCAGCGCACATAAGTCATCGGCTCTGCCGGCAGCCCCGCCCTGAGTAATTGTTCAGATTATAATATATATAAATTCGGCTGAAATTTATGATGGCTTAAGACGAGGAATTTATGCGGCGTCTTATTATTGTGACAGCTCATCGGTCGTTGTGATAGAGGGCGGAGGGAGTGCCGCTGATGTTGAGTTGTAAGGGTAGGTTCAGGCATTGGGGTTACACTCAGCTTAAACTTTATCTCATGATCGCGGTACCCCGAAGAAGGTAACGAATGAAGCCTAAACAACGATTGTACAGAATCACAGGGTTTCCACCTGTGCGAAAGAAATTACATAAAATGCATGGTGGGAAACTGCATACTTCTTAAAGAACGTAAGTTTAAAAAGATAAGCGTAGTATAAATGTAGCTAGGTATCTACATATTTGTAACACTGAACCAAAGTGTACTTCGATTGATAATGAGATATATATAGATAGATTGCTGAACAGGAGCCTGACACTGCCATTTGCAAACCATGTGTGATCGTACACCTACTTGTTCGTGCCCCTGAGGGAACGACACGCGCGCCCGTAATTACCGAGCGTATCGGTGCTGCAGGCACACAAGCACAACACGGAATGTGCAACGAACGTGTATCATGATGCCAACGTTTATTTTCACAACGGCAAACAACAACTGGGTTCAAAGACTAGCACAGGAATTTCATGGTATCAGGTAGGTCATAGCCAGATGAATCAAAGTTCTAAATAAGGTAGACTGGATGGGGCGAAAATACGACTAGAAGTGACCATAAACACGGAGTTTTCAACCTCCTTTATATTTGACACACATTTGCACTCAATTTAAAAGGGTAAGTATTCTTCCTTTCAGCCAGTTCAGAATCATTTCCGTAATCAGCGAGCCGGATGGCGGCATCTGATTGCAACATCCCACAAAGTTAACTGACAGATGCGAGTCACGACCTCCTCAAGCGACCAATTTTAATACTTCCTCCTTGATTGACGGCTCGGCGCCATCTTGGATTACGATTGGTATTAGTACGCGGGTCGCGGGCTCAGGCACTCGATGCCAAAGATATTGATACTCCAATCAGATTGAGAGCTCACTTTGGTAATATTGTTTGATAATTTTATTAAATCCTGTTATTTCAGAAGGTTATTACTTCAGATTTTATTGATATCCTTTCTAGACGAAATTTGGAGTGACATTTATTTACGTTATTAGTTTTACGTCGACATTATAGTAACTGGCGACTAATAGTTTTGGCCGAGATCGTAAATGCCAGATTTCTGTGTTATCCTTCAAATTATTGTCTCATAATCCAATCGGTGTTTTACATTTTTCATTTTGACAAAGATCTACTTCTCATTTGGATTTCTAAAACTGACTTGATAAATTGCGAACGCAAACAGTCACCGCGTTGATAACGGCCACAATATCACGGTGTATTACTCAGATAATACCGCTGCCCTTCAAGCTTCATGTAATCCCTTAATCACCTTTTACGACACCCCCGGGGAAGGTGCGAGCCTATTACCAGTCAAGGACAGTCCAATCATCGTTTGTTGTGAGATTTATGAGGAAAATATTAAATATACTTTACTGCTCATCGGCCGAGGGACCGCAGCTGCTTACAAGGGATCCCAGGTTCAAATCTTAGGTTGGTCAAAGTGTTATTGGATTTTTAATTTGATTTTCAGTCAGTACAAGACTGACGTCTGGATTTGTGCTCAATTTATAGCATTAGGGCAATAGGCTCGCTTTTCCATTGTTCACGTCTTTACCGACCTTCTTGGAGAAAACAGGTCATGATTTATTTAATAAATACTTTTTATTCAAACTTGGTCGGTCTACGTCACACCCGGCTGGTTGTTTTCAGCTCGTGCCTGGTCTCGTGAACTTTACTTCCTGTCACACTGATATTAAATAAATCGGCGACGAGGGACTTTTGCGGCGCGAGCCGCCTAGCTGTTGTGTCACAAATGATTTTCAGTACGGGGTTGTATTTAACTTTATTTAAATACCTAGTACAGATAGGAATTTGCTTTTATTAGAATTTCACGATTGTAACTTTATACGCTTAAAGTGATTCTTTCATCCGTTTCTTTAAATTTTAGACGAGAAGACGATAAAAGCATCTTCTGCGAAAAAAGTATTTTCATCTCAAAGCTCTGTTCACCGTATTCACGCCACTACATATTTTCTTCTGCCAGTTAATTCAAAACCTACTATTTCGTTAGAACATAAACTAGAACGTTAAATGGATACTGCAGTGGATTTCGGAGAAAATTACACGGTTCCTTTCAGCTGATACAGTGGAATATTAAAGTAGCACAAGTTAAATAGCATGTATAAATAGAAGTAAAGTACGTGCCCTCATGTTTATAACAAAGTTAGTGTGTTCACACAGTAGGCTTTGTGAAAATATTAGTTTAAATACACTCACATCTTGTTAATACTCGTGCGAAAACATTCGGGCCGCGGATGGGAAAATAAATGGAGCAGATATTTGGAATTCCCGTCGAAACCATCAGGTAATAGAATTAATTTTCAGGACCGATAATATTTTCACCAACATAAACGCAGACTCACTAAATATAAACCTGCAATGACACAAGGTATTTATATTATTAACTTGCAAGAAAACCAAACAACTACGCCAGCCAGTGACGAACATCTGCTTATTGTTTTTTCATGAATAGTAATCTCATTTCCTTGTTAAAATACTTGCACCCTTTGCCATCTCTCAGAAGACTTTATTATTATTATGTATTCAAATAACAAAAGTAATACACAACAATATCAAGTAACAAAAGACTCGTACTAATTATTATTAGGCAAACAATTACAATAAAAATACAAGAGATTCTATTAAATTAAACTTTTTCATTCTCATTTACATTTTTGATCTTAAAAATAAAAATAAACTCAACAATTATAATTTTCTAATCGGCATTAAAACAGCAACATGCCTTTGCAGCAATGCAGGACATAAGGTCAGTCCAGCCTGTTGGCGATCATTGCCAGGATAGCATTGGGGCTGGTCCGCACCCGACGCACCAGGGACGCACACCGCTTACTCATAGAAGCATGTAAACAATCAGTGCGTGCCATCGCGGACATCCCTGATGCGCTACAGAAACGGGGCAACCCCAACAACGCCCAGAACGCATTATTGTACTGGACATGGAGGGCACTCTATGCCCTTTCAGTATAGTCAACCTTCAGGCCGCTCGTGTAGAAAGCGTGACCTTCACACCAGTGGTACAACGCGAAACCCTGCGGGCAATCATGTTGGCTCGCACCGACAACGCCCTCCGCTCCCGCTCCATGTCAGCATGCTGTTTAAGGTCCTCAGTGAGTAGATGCCCTAGATAGGCAGTTAAATTGGTCCACTGAGTCTATTGGAACACCATCGAGATTAACATTTGGACGAACAACTGTACGACGTATAGATACCTTCATGCTACAAGTTCGACACTAGTACCTACCAGATATGTGCCTAATCGGCGTCCATTACAGTCCAAGTATTATATTATATATCAGCGGGTACATTCAGCACATTCGAGATTTGAGATTTTAGTTATACGAGCGTCCCGGGGCGCGCGCCGGGGTACAATTTAGTTATAATACTCGCTGTAATGACCTGGATACCGCTATCACTCTCTATTTCATAAAAACTGATATTTCTAACATTTGTGCTAGCTGTGTGCCTGGAACTATTTTGGGACCACCCATTCATATTGTGTTTGAGTTACGGAGAATCAAGGTCTTTATGAATAACTTATATCAAGCGTCGACTAATGGGGCACAATTAATTTAGATAGTTACCAGTTGCGAGACTCTCGGGACTCTTGCGATTTTATAGATTAGTCGAAAATGAAGATAAGAAAGGTTTAACTAGCTGTGGAAGTTTCAATACAGAAAAGTAACTTCAGAGGGGCAATTCCCGTACTTAGGCATAGTGAAACGATCGCATTCGTATTTCAGTCGCGATCTGACAAAAACAGCTCTAATTTCCCTACATTTTGAAAGACATTTTCTACATTTGGAAGTCGGCGAATTACGAGAATCAGTCTTCTGTACTGATCCAGTACTGCCACATCGACTTCATTACTAACATTCAGTGAGTCAAGATCAAATCAATCAATAGCAATAAAGTTAACAATACAATGGACGCGTCAAAAACTCTTCTTCAATCTAGAATAAAGCTCACACTAGCGATTTAAGATTGTAGCCAATATGTGATGTATAGGTACTAAACAAAAGCTTCGAAGAACGTCTTAATACCTCTCTTATTTAGCAGTAAAGGCAGCTGATGGACTCTAGTACATATTTCCTTGTCTTGGCCCGGGCGGCTTACGGCCAGATAACGGCCATGGCGGCCCGGGCGCACATGGTACGGCAGGTTATTACTGTGTGATGGCCTGTCCTCTTATGTCAGATGTGCATTATGTGGTGTCGGGCATCTGTCGTGGACACTGCTTTGTTGTATTTAAGTCTTAGTTAAACAAGTTTTGGCTTAAAGATTCGTGAAGGTAAAATGATTCCTAGTTTTTGGACTGTTGAAGTTATTATTCCTAATTTCAATTACGTATTGTGGAATATCGATTACGAATTCTGTGAACGAATCCTACTAGCATCTATGTATATGTTGTAGAAGTATACAGAAATATGTTGAAGTACTAGATTCTTCTTTATTTGTAGATCTGACTAGTCTCTCACTTGAAAAACAGTCCTTTAGAAACAAGATGCACTAGCAAGGCGTAAATATAAGACATACAAAGTGAATGAGTTAATAAGGTGGGTAACCGAGACTTTACAAAGACATTCTACAAAGTAGAACTTTTTTCATAGGAACATTTCAAGGACATTTACAGGAAGGTATTGTACAGCTTTACATAATTTCCGAAATCGCAAGTACCTCAAAACAGTAACAAGTAATCAAACCTATAAAGTACAAAGCTTATCGTAGACTCGCGGAGACCCGGGGCTCCCGAGGCCTGTCCGGCCACTGGCGCGGATGTAACGCGGCACAACATCAAACGCTACGAACACTTGACTTGTGTTTAGCGAACAATAAGCACCGATTGCATAAAGGCGGGAACAAACAGCGCCAGTCGAAGGGAGAGTGCAAGCTGGTGCAAACGGAGCATCTATTGACTGTCACACGATTGTGCAGATATGCTTTTCAACATATTGTTGTAATACGTTGTACGTTTGTGCGTCTTTTCTGGAATAAGCGTTTTTCTTCTTGTTTCCTTTCCACCTACTGTTTTCAGGTGAAATTGTAGCCAAGACTGCTTTCTGCTAAGTTTTAATAAAATAGATATGGAGTAAACTAGAAATGTCGTGCCTGCTACCAATGCAAATTATAGCTCTTTTAAACGCAAATTCAGTAACTAGTAGAAATGTTTGATTATACCTACTAAATTAATAGAAAATTACCACATCATGCGGTGAACGCTCCCACTATTTCCCACAGGACTGTACCGGACTTGGCTACATTATTATAACCTAAAATATCCGACAGAATAATGATGAATATCCCAAGAATTTGCATCGAGGCGCGTCCGTTGTGGCGTTCAAACAAAATTGACGTTTTCCCTAATTTGCATACATTGGCCGGCTAAACTGGCTACACATTTGCACGTGTATGTATTTTAATATTGTAGGTACATACGTATATGTGGGTCCGTCGTCAATTTGCTTTTAATACGTTGGACAGTGTTAGCGTTAATGATGAATAATTTAGGCGGTCCCGGGGCGATCTCCGCCGAGTTCCATGACGCGGTGCAGCCGCGGCGCAGAAGGTGTACGCCGGGGAATAACAATGTCAGACACGTGAAGATGACAAATAGAATGGAAGTGATTTTCTATTTGATAGTAATTGGTTCTGTGTTAGTTAAGTTTTTGATAGGAACTTATCTATCCACCCGAGGCTTGAAAAAGGCTTTTCTATTCATCAGTTAGAGTAAGCCTTCTGTAAGCTCTCTGGTCATGCGGCCCCGAGATGACCGTGCGCCATTAGTCGCGCCGCCATTACTGCCTCCCTTATAAATTACCAGAACAGGCGACAAAAATACTCACAATTTATACCTCGCTAGCGGCGTCCCGGGTCCCCGCCCGAGTTTGATCTCTCTTGGACAAATAGCTAGTACACCGCGCCCTACTTAAGAGTTTGTACTGAGCGACTAGTCTGGGAGCCCGCAGCTGAGCAGCCGAGATGTGTGATCCACTTCCAATTATGACACATTTTATACGACAACCAGCAAAATAAATGAAACTCTAGTGAAAGCATAATGCCTAACTAAGTGGTGGTAGTCTGATACGGGCTTAACGTTGCCGTAATAATATACTCTGGGTACTTAGCGATACCGAAAGTAACTAGCGTGGAACTGCCAACAATGTGTCTGGGACTTAGCCATTCACGACTGAATATGATAGGAATGAAACGAGCCACATTTATATAAAAACAAACTGAATATTTTCGACATGATAGTGAGTGGTGATCGTAAACAGCGCACGTAGATATATTCGCGTCGTCGCAAATGACCGCTGTAAATTATGTGCGTTTTAATTCGCGCGGCTTCGCTGTGTCCGCCATTTGTCAAAAACAATCACACATAAAACAATGAGCGTGTCATCGGCGAGCGACAAATGGACGCGGCGCAGCGCGACAAAAATCACGCGAATAATATCGCGCGTCATACGTCACCGAGACAATGCAGACGATGCACGCTTTTATTTAATCACTGCGGCTATCAGCTCCTACAGCTGTCTGTGTACACGAACACATCTGACAGTCTTATTCCAACAATGCAGCACTAAACTGTGCGCTCTCTCCCCGCCCACATGGTACTTTCAATCCCAGTTTAGACGCGACCTTCTAAATTGGAACTCCACAGTTCTCGGTTCGGTGCTCGGGTGGTTCCCGAAATATTTCTCAGCTGAAGTCGAACCAGTAAGTCACCGCATGCTTTGCCGCTGTGTATCGAGCGCCACCAAAAACCGCGGCTCGCTCCACCCCAATAATTTGCACGTATGTGTATCATTATTTTGTGTTAGAATATTCTCGGATGTTGCGATTTAATTTTATGTTTAATCTATTTAGTTGTTCAATGCGATGCGCATGGAGGTTTCACAAAGAAGCAAATTACGGAAATTGAAATGCGTATGAAGCACGCACCGCGTCACACGTCAACGTCACTCGGATGTAACGTGACGTCAGAATCAGGAACAATCGCATTTGGAGTGGCTCGGTGCCGCTTGATGCGGCTCGGTACGTTGCGGTGCGGCCGGTAAGTGGGTCGCGTGAGTCGCACCGCGCCGTATCGTGTGTAGCGACAACAAAACGTGCAAACAATATAGAAAAAAAAACCGTGGCTTGGAGGCGCGCGCGGTGATGCGTGTCGCGATCCGTGTAACAACGCGCGGCTGATTGCCGCTGAAAGGGTGAAGCCGAACAAAAAACCGTGTCCGCCCCGTGTCCCGCCGTGTCCCGCCGTGTCCCGGTCCGGGTACCCCGGCTGTATATTGCTGATTAAAACAGAGCGACACAGTACAAAGCGATTATCGGACCGTACATCGTCGTCTATTACTTTACCCCGCGTCTCCCCCTCCTCCCCGTGCCCGCACTCGTCAACTGCTCGCTACAGCATTGTTTTCACATTGACGTCGGATTCATACAAGTCATTATTATTTTTATGGATGGAATACTCCCTCTTTCCATCGTAACATACTTTCATCTATAGTTTTTTTAATACAAAATACAGCAATAATATTATTGTACTAAATTTGGTAAAAACGCTAAATTTAGGTATAACATGTTTTAATCAATTTGATAATTTTATGCTACATAGGAAAGAAGCAAGCTAACACTTATTTAAGTTTGCTAACCGGCTACGCGGCTACGCGGCTACGCGGCTACGCGGCTACGCTTCTACGCAACCACGCAGCTACGCGGCGACGGAGTTCCGCGCTACGGCCCTATGCACTACAACATTCTGGCGAAAACTTTCTTTGGAAATTAGTTCAAACTAAACTCGTGAGAAAACATCAATCGGCGTACCATATTCACCGAAACGCATAAAATCAGGAGTCATCAGAAAATGAAAAAAAAAGACAGGTCACATCTTATAATCTAGGGTACTCACGTCATGCAGCCAGCTAAGTTTCCTGGCGGGAGGGTTGGCGCGCACGTGGCACTCGAAGTACACGTCGTCGCCCTCCTTGATGTCGCCTGCCGCCAGGGAGCTGCCCAGGCGCAGCCGCACCACCGGCGGGTCTGGGAAGTAACAATGATTAAATCAATTCATTTAAAAAAACTTACAACCTTCTTCCAAATAAAAACACTACAAAGTCTAAATTAACATTAATATCGGAAGTCGTTGTTTATACTTTGTAGTGTTAAAAAAGTTTGTTTTTTCACTTTTTAGTTGTGATACTAATTACTCGACGTCATTTTGCTTACTTGAATGACGTAATTACATTATCCAAGTAAACAACATCGGACCAAAATGCCAAGTCCTGAAATATTGTATTTATATATAGAAGACTAATATATTTAATAATATATAAATAATGACCTCCTCCTTTTTTGAAATCGGTTAAAAACAACAACACAGTATTACATTTAGAAAAGCTACTTTAGTTCAAAAATTTCACACTATTGGTACAATGTTATTGTAATGATGGATTCGGCCGAAAATAAATAAAAACTTACGCTGCGATGGCTCCGTAACATACAATTGTAAATTCTTCGAAAAATAAAACATACGGGAGAGATAAATATTGCGCAACGTATTTCGTAAAAGCTGTTTCATTTCAATAATTAAGTCGCTGTGTAAGTAAGGCACACTTGTAGCCAATAAATTAAATGACTGCGGCTGCGGCGGCCCGCAGCGTTCCAGCGCCCCGCAGCGCTCCAGCGCTTTCTTTGAGAAAAACTTGTCTATGAGAATAACAGACTGCTTCATTACATGAACATATTCATTAGCGTTGTTTTATTTCCAACTAATTGTTATCTGCGAATGTGGTCTTTGTGAACGTTCTGTTCTCTCCACTTTGAAATAACGACTGTCTCAATTTGTAGCAGATTTGGAATTAATATAAAATTTTAAATGATTGAACATTTTACTGTAACTTGTTTTTACTTATTTGGATGAATTTATAATTAATTCGTACTTTTCACATACGGTATTTTGTTTATGCAAAACTGGAAACCAAAACTATGAGTAGGTACTTTGGTTGTTGTAGCGCTCAATTTGAAAAAAAAATATCTATGTATGTTAATCAAATACATACTTAATTATTACGGACGAAAACATAAGTCAAACATGTACTATATAAAGCTTGCTCTGTGCTCTGAGTAGATAAAACTTGGAGTTTTCATTCGCGCACGTGTGCCTCATGTCCGGCCACTGTCCACCCGCTGTCCGTCCGCCGCCCGACCGCAGCACCGCAGCGTGCACGCACTCGACCGATCCGACCGACTGACCGACACACCGACTGCGCTCAAAACCTCACCCACACACTGTGATTACCATTATTTAAGGCCAGCTGTGATGCGCGGTTGGTAAACACAAAGTTTTGAGAATATTCCTGAAAGCTGTGAGAGTTGCGATTTGGTGAGAATCAAAACAATGACTAAAACGACAATTAATGTGCGGCCAAATAACTATTCAAAACTAGTGGACCGTCCCGGCGTCGCCCCTTTGGATGTCAATGTTTTTTTAAAATTTTCTTTCATAAAAACCTTCTTCTGACAATAACAAACACAACAAAAAGAATTAGCGATATTGGTTCAATCGTTCTCGAGTTTTGCGCTTAGCAACACATTTAGTTATTAATTTTTATTTAAATAGATAAATAAATAACCTTTTGTTTTAAAAAGTTATGGAAAACTATTTTAAAATTTCAACGCTTTTGTGAAATATTATTTTTGCTTTAAACTACTTGCACTCCTACATTTCTGTGTCTTCGGAGTGAATGGGCGCAATACTATTTTAGACAGCTTTTGTCTATCACAGCTAGTTTTTGTTTACAAAAAAAACTGAAAAGCTATTGAGCATGTTGATTGCACACTTGACTACGTTAATTTAGATCGACCAAATGTACCTAAAAAGTAGCTGTGTTATTTCGCGATTTTAGGGTTGGTCTATAGTAAAAATTGTTCATGATGTTGAGTTCTTTAAAATTTAAGCTTGTACAATACTTACAGACGATTTTGATGGTCAAAGATGTGTCCATGCTGAGCGTGGTGACGATGGCGTTCTCGAGTTTAGGATACACAAGCACTTAGCTTGTAAAATATACTCACAGACGACGTTAATGGTCCAGGACGTGTCCATGTTGAGCGTGGTGACGTTGGGATTCTCGGCGCGACACGTGATGGGCTTGCCATCGTCGTCCAGCGTTGGCACGAAGCTCATCACGCTCACTGTCAGGTTGTCTCGCAGCTCTTCCTGTAACAACGACAGAATACATATTTGGTAACCTTCATATTTAGCAGTGATGTCACTAATTAAATAAATCACTGTCCAGCTTCTTTAAGACTTGGTTTAATTTTTAACATTAAACGCAATAAATGCAATGTTCTGATTTTTTGTGATGTCCTTAGGATAGATACCAATAGTGTTAAACCAAATTTGCAGCTCTGAAAGACCTGTGCTAACTTCGTGGTGCTTGAAAACCTCTAAAAATCAGCGTTATAAATAAGTAAGTTGTTGTTGTGAAAAAGGTATTAGTAACTATTGTAGTTAAACGAGATTTAATTTAATTTATCGAGAATAGAATTTTACATACAGCAACTTTTTTAAATCTGACAGCAACCTTCGCACCACAGACTAAACAGATACAAGTAAGGTTAAGTTTGCAGTTTGAATATGGAATGTGGCAAATTTAAACACTATACTGCAGAGGAACAATATAATCGTCCAAATATTGGTTCCCAACCTTTGGTCCACGGACCACTCTGCAAGACCTAATCTGCGAAAGTTTTCTAAATTTATACTTTTCAACTGAAACGCATACGCACGCATACGTACGCATACGGATTTTATGTTTTATCAGAAATGTTGTTATTTTTAGATTAGGAAATTTAAATTCTTCTGGACTTCAGAAGGCCAATTAAAAATCAAAAAACCTTTAATTTCGTCATGTTTGTACAGATTGCGACTGTGATGCGAATGCGGTCGTTGCTTGAATATTAGAAGAATCTTGCTTGGACGGCTCGTCAAATCACATCCCTGTCATTCTAACGATTGGCGCGACTGTTCTGAATCGCCAAAAAAATCCAGGTTATACAACAGCAGAACGGACTGGACCGAGTTCCGCAGTATCATTGATACGTCACTAATGCTCAAAATAGGTCGAAAAATAATGAGAATATTGAAAGTGCAGTCACAAATTGTACCGAAATGATTCATGTCAGGAGACATGTTGGACGTGCATACACGAAAGTAATAAATGTCCACCAAGACACGCTACACACACAGTGCCACTGGAAATTCGCCAAATGATTCTCGAAAAGCGTAGATGGCCTCGTGTGTGGCACACTAGCCGCCATGCTACTGATGAACGGGCCTTCAATAAGGCTATAGTGAACCTCAGGCAAGCTATCAAAGATGCAGAGGATACTACTGTAGAAGCAAATTTGCAATCCCTGTCTGTAACCAGCGCGACTGCTTGTTCAATCTGGAAGGTATGCAAAAGCAAAAATGAGCAAGTACCCAAAACCACTGATTAGATTAGAAGGAAGGCGCTGGGCTAGAACAGACCAAGAGAAAGAAAATGCCTTCGCAGCACACCTCGCGAACGTTTTCGTCCCAAACGATCCGTAACCTGGCGTGGATTATGGCGATATAGATAATACTCTGAGGCAAGATTTCCAGCTGGATTTGCCAGTCAAAACTGTATCGCCAAGAGATAAGGCGGGTAATCAGAGCGGTAGATAGTGAAAAGGCCCCAGGATTCGATCTAATGGACAAAAAGGTCCTCCCAATAAAGCGATCGTCTTCCTAACAACTATCTATAATAGTATACTTAGGATAGGTTATTTTCCATTGCTGTGAAAAGTATCACAAATTATAATGAGCCATAAGCCGGGTAAACCGCCCATGAAGTGACGTCTTACAGGCCAATTAGTTTGCTGCCAGTACTCTCCAAGATTTTTGAGAAAAGTTTGCTGCGCCGAGTCCGTCTCAAATTCAATGTCCATCATCCCAGATCATCAGTTTGGCTTCAGACCAGAATATGCCACCACAGAACAAATACACAGAGAGTGTCGCGTCATTAGAAATGCTCTGGAAACCAAGCAATATTGCTCCTCAGTCTTTCTCGACGTACAACAGGCCTTTGACTGAGTATGGCATAAGGGACTATTGAGCAAAATAAAATCACACTTGTCACACTCCTATTACAACATCCTGGCATCCTATCTATCCGATAGAATATTTCAAGTAAAAGAAGATGATAACACCTCTGGTTTCCATTACATACGGACCAGGGCTCTTTTTTGGACCAGTTTTGTACACTATCTTCACGGCAGACCTACCGCAAACCCCTGGAGTGACAATTGCTTCCTATGCAGATGACACCGCAGTCTTGGCATGTAGTGATATTCCTAACAAAGCGTCGCAAAACTACAGGAAAGCCTAGATGAAATTCATCAATGGTTTGCCAAATGGAGGATTCGTGCCAACACAACGAAGTCTGTCCAGGTCGCCTTAACGCTTACACACCAACAATGTCCACCCGTTAAACTTGGTCCTACTCAACTCCCGCAAAGCGACTGCGTCAAATACCTGGATATGCACCTGGACCAGCGACTGACATGGAGAAGGCATATTGAAACAAAACGAAAAGAGCTCGACATGAGGTACAAAGGCATGTACTGGCTTTTGGGGAGAAATTCAAAACTGTCGATAGACAGTTTTGAAGTTCTGATCTATAAGACCATATTAAAGTCTATGTGGACTTACGGCATTCAACCGCGTGTGAATCAAATGTCTTCATGATTCAGAGAACTCAAAATAACATATTAAAACAGATATCAAATGCTTCATGGTTCATTAAGAACACTGAAGCACACGGACAGCTGAACATGAACACAGTCAAGGTTATGTTCTAAAAAGATAAGTCCAGATTGGAGGGACACCCCAACCGATTGGCCGCCCAACTCACAATACCAGACTGTGTCAACAGGCTCAAAAGACGCAACATCCTACAACTGGATAGTTAGGCCTGTTGGTCGAGTGGTTAGTGACCCTGAATGCTACACCGGAGGTCGTGGGTTCGATTCTCACCCAGAACAAATCTTTGTGTGATGAGCATGATCATTTGTTCTGTGTCTGGGTGTAATTTGTCCATGAAATGTATGTATTTAGAAATATATAAGTATGTTTATCAGTTGTCTGGTGGCCACAGCACAGGCTCTGCCTAGTTTGGGATCGGATGACTGTGTGTGAGTTGTCCCAAGATATTATATAATATTAATTTGTAGAGAGAGTTGTCTTGATGTTAAGAGAGTTGCTCCTGATGAGGGCCTGCCAAATCCACCTTCAACTCATCTGCTCATAGTTTCTGAAAACTGATTGCAAGATAAGAAAATAACAAAAATAAGAAAAATAGTGTAATTGGCTCTCTGAAGTCCAGAAGAATATTTAACTGTTTGTAGTTGTTGCTGGTCAAATGTCTAGCTAGCAAAGTATTAGTATTACCTTCTCATTTAACCATTTTAGGAGGAGCTCTTACGTGGACTGGCGTCCACAACCCAGGAACTGGGGAACACTTCCTTCTTGACAGGACTGGTGTCAGATTTTCTAGCTTTTAACAATCCTTATTAGTGCCAAATATCTACAAATGATAGCCAGAACCAACGGGGTTACGTGCTTTCCGAGGTATGGAGGAATCTTGGTATGTTAAGGTTGTCACCCATCTACAGAATGACTTCAGCAAGCTGTGCTTAACCTTTGAGAATGACCAGTGCGGCTGGTATTATTTAACCACCACTTCTTCATTAGTGTTACCTTCTATAAAATTTTCATGTATACCTAATACAAAAACTAATACAAAATCAAAACTAAATCGCATTAACCGTGACTGCATCGCGGTGGGTCGCTCACTATCTTGGTTTGACAGTCCGGCTGACCGAGCCGGTGGCGCGCCGATTACAAATCAATCGCGACCCTGACGCGTGACGTGTCCGGCTGGAGATGCGTCAGCGCGCTGCTAATGTCACTGTTCACGGTTCAGTTCATATCATGCGCCTGCCGGGACTTATGATACGCTGAAATTATTTGGAGTTTGTTTGCGTGGTTTAGATAGTAATGTGATTTGATTATACTTAAAAATACTTAAGAGAAATTAAGATATCGTTGTAATTGAGCTGTATTGAAAATGATTGAACGTCTTTTTAACATCCTTCAAGCAAATGAGATATGTCAAGCCACACACGTCATGTCTGTTTCTTCACGCCCATCGCCTCCAACGCACTGAATATTTTGCTACAATTCAAATTCATTTATTCAGTTTAATCTCGTTACGAACACTTAATGAACGTCGCTTTGTGAATAATGAATACCCCACGCTGTAAGCACTAACAAAAGATTTCGCCAAATTGATATGTGGAAGTGTAGGCAGTTTACACCAAAACTCAATTGGAATCGCATCTTAAACACGTCGGAATTCGGCAGTAAACATACTATGCTTAAGAATACTTTAAAAGACCAAGTGTAGATTGAAAAGATTTAAAGGCTTTAAAGCTTTTGTGGTAGGCGAAAGATCCGGTGTTTTTTCGGATTGGCGAGCGTCGGCCCGGCAGCGGCGGCCGGTCGCGAAGCCGTGTAGCAGGCGAGGGTTACTCGTTAATAAGTAGCGCGCAAGCGAGCGAGTAGTGTTCAGTCAACACTAAGCCGGCGAGCGGCGCAGCTCCGGCACGTTACCGGGCGCGCGACGGTCCACTCCCTCACATTTTTTCCTGCCCACCGAACAGAAATCCCGCTCAGACATTGAAAGGGTTATTGTTGTGAATTATCTTGACAACTGTTCAACGACATTATAAATAGTGCTTGACGTTGTTTTGTTATCACAAAAAGGTCTGACTTTCAATTCACAATACGCCCGTCATTTTGATCTAGTAAATTTGTTATTTAGTTGAACATTTTCAATCTAAAATTCATGAATATTATTATGAAATATTTTAATACAGTTTCTCGATCTAACAAACTTACTTATCTTATACTTGGAATTAATTTCATCTGATTCTTATTTATTCACATTCTTACTTGAGAACACCTTTCCTGGGCAAATTCAACATTTGTTTGTAATAAGTAATAACGTCGCTCACTATTAGCAGTAGTGCGAGCAGCTTAAATAGAATAGTATAGCAAGTTGGGCTTGGTCCAGTTGTGCGACCGCGGCTTAATTAATACGAGCAGGTTGCACAGTAGGTGAGCTTGGACAAACACGTGCAATAAGTCCAGTGCACACAACTAAATAACATTCTCATAGATCGGAGAACATGTGGCTATCATTATTATGTGCAACGAAAACGTCTTTTTTTAAGAATTGCACAGTTTTATATACGTTAGTCTATAAGTAACAGCTTCTAAACATGTGTGACAAATTT
Organism: Mamestra configurata; assembly: GCA_002192655.3. Lineage (NCBI taxonomy): Eukaryota > Metazoa > Arthropoda > Insecta > Lepidoptera > Noctuidae > Mamestra > Mamestra configurata. The sequence goes on from NDFZ01005423.1 coordinate 143,623, forward strand.
CATAAGTGTATGTATTAAATTAATAAAGCCAACTATACTATTTTTGAGGTTGGTGCCTGCCTAACTGTGGTAGGCGGTATTTTTATATATAGTTTTTTTTTAATGACTTTTTTTTGCACCTTCGTTTTAGTTTTCTTTCTCTAGTACATATTTCCGATACGACTTAGTCTCGGAAATAGTTAGTTCTAAATAAAAGCTGTATGTGAATTTATCGTAGCAGCTTAAAGTTCAAGTGGGGCTTTTGAGTGATCACATAGTGTGGCGTTAGCTTAATCGTGGTCGGGCCGCGGCACGCCGCAGACGAGCGCGCGGTGCGGTGTGGCGCCGCGCCTGTGCCGCGCGATAACCGAACAATCACACATGCGAGCGACGCACCCGCGCTTCCGACACCACGCGTCACGGGAGATAGACAGCACTGCACTGCCCGCTTACCTGTCCAAGCAGTACAATTCCGCCTGCCCATTTAAAAACCTCGAAAGTGTTCTGTAAGCCAAAAGGTCACCGCCGATAAAACAAAACAACGCCTCGTTAAACTCTAAATACAATTATGTAAATATAATTTTTTGCTCCCAATTTGAATTCAAAGTAAACTTTCTACTCCATTTGTGCGAATTTCTCGTCGCTTAATATTTTTCTTAGTGGTTGTACTCACATTTTATATTAAGCCTC
>NDFZ01005423.1:145014-213280 GCA_002192655.3 Mamestra configurata
TTAAGCCTCCTTATGGCAGTGAAGTGGGATTACGCAGAGCTCACCGAGTCTCGTCGCTGTGCGTGCGACGGCGGCGGCGGCGGCGTGGAATGGCGAACAAACACATTGACAGCGTTGTTATCAATGACGCGGCGATTACATCGTGTTCTACTCGGAAACACAACGAGCTCACAACAGCTTAGCTTTAGTAACTTAGAAAAGGTTATAAATGACGATTAAAAGAAAGAAAGTGATATTGCGCTGTTTAATATCTGATCTGCAAAAGTTCTCATTAGGTTTTCTTGGCTGCGTAGCACGTAGCCGCTACACTTTCGTAGCCCTGGCTACTCTTAATTGTTAAGTTAGTTTTCGTAGCATTGGTGGCGTAACACGTAACCCAGCGTTGCAGTGCACATCTCAGCGCATGATGTTCGCGGCGTGTAGTCACAACGCGTGGCTGCACGCCTCGCACCGCGCCGCGCCGCGCTCACGTGCGCGCGATAAATCCCGCGCCGCGTGTGCACCGCCCGCGCCGCCCCCCACCCCACTGCGTCGCAATGGATGTTATAATGCTACGAGTTATTCCTTTTCTCTACTTTGATGTGACACCTTTTTGCTTATTGTGCTTTACTAGAATTGCAACGCTCTTCTGATGAAAGCTCCGACCAAAGCTCACTTTTGAGGGTACTTTTGTTTCTTCGTTTTCGAAATGTTTTTTAAACATAATTACATTTTCACCGAATCCATGTTTCAAAAGCTTCTCTAGAATGTTCTGAAAGCGTGGTTGATGTAAGCCAGAGCATCAGATAATGGACAAAGTGTGTTGCAGTATTATCAAAATGGAAAAGTCGTATGTGAAATATATATAAGAATGAATGTGCAGACTAAAGTTAAAAGCGCCCGTATAATGGTTCCGTGGAGTCGCGTGAAGAAGTATCACCATTATTACTGAGATAAGCTCACTAAGACGTTAGGAACTAATTTTCTCAACGTAGTAGTCATAAAAAAACAATTCGTTCGGAGGAAGCGGGTCGAGCCATTCGTTCGGGGGATGGCGGTGGCTGCAAAAATCTTAATCACAGCTGAGTCTGCGTGTGTTGTGCAGTTCCATAAGTCTGCAGGCTGCATGCTGGTGGGGGAGGGGGGGCTGGCTGGCCGCCAATACCGCCGCTTATTAAGCTAAGCGATCAGCGCACAGCGCATATTTACTCGCGACACACACACACCTGATTCACGGCGCTGACTGTGCGAACACACAGCAAGCACACTGCTCGGGACTGCGCTGTGCTGTAAGTGCCTGGGATTTGTTTGTGCAGAAGGTTGACAGAAGGTTGAGGTTTGTGTTGAAGGGGTCGGGCGACTTAAACACAATGTTTAGCTAGAAAGAGTAGAGACTGTGTCTGTTGATTCCAGATTGTTTAAGTTGTTGCTTATTTTTACAGCAATTTCATCGAGCGTAGTGGGGAGTGGGTCTTCTGCTGCCTCCTGGCGCACCACGAGCTCAGTGGGCCGCAGTGGCCGGCGCGTTCCTCCGCGGCGCATAATTCTATTTTATGACGGGTGCAACGTTGTTGCTTAAAATGTGCGCTGTGTACTGTTACGGCAAGTTTTACTGCTGCTACTTTTAAGTCTCGCTGCATTATTTCATCATGCGAGCCGCGCATGAAAATAGCCGTATTTCCATACTTATAGATCAGCTGTTATTACTACCAAGGAGTTTAAAATAGTTGGGGAATTTCTGTCATTCGTTGCAAATTACATTTTATTTTACATTTTTAATCAAGATCCGCTTTGACCAGTCGTTCGCCTTTGATAAAACCGCTCAAAATATTGTTATATCTTTTGAATTTCCAATATTCTTCCATCTGCTTTTTATAACAGTATAAAATATAAAATAAAGAGGAGTGCGCATTGAAAACGGTCACGTTTTCATTGATCAGTTTGGAAGGAATCGAAATTAAAATGATAATACTTGTGTATAAGTTGGGTACGTGCCGCAGAGCGCGCGCCCCGGCTTATTGTCTCCGGCTTGGCTTCAAGCCCTCAGCACTCGCACCAATTACATTCAATTAGCATCAATTATGCTACATTTTATATTCCGTACCTCTCCTGTCCATGAGAACAAAGAACGCGATGATTTCAATGTACCTACAGTGTACTCTGTCGTTCGTGACACGACTTATAAAACGCAAGACTCGTCGGAAGAACACAATTTTTACAATCGTTTTTGACGAAATTGGATATTTTTGTGTCTTCAGGCTTTTTATTAGCTTTGGAAATTATCTTTATGAGACTACAATATTGCGATGTAGAAGTAGAAAGTATGAAAAGACTTGTATAAGAGAAGTACCTACGTCGGTGTATTAAAATAATATTTAAGGGCACGTAATGATAAGAGTCACCCCCGGCTGACACAGAACTCGTGCTGTTATCACAGCTACTTGACTATAGTGCGCGACTATTTGCCGTCGCTAACATGTTGACTTGCAGCTGTTTAGTCAGAGCGCCACTTGCTGTTTGATTGCCGATATCTGCAGCAGTTTGGTGTAACACGCGCGTCTATACAACATGTCTATGTTCTGTGTATTTAACTAAAAGATACTCAGTTACTGAGGTATTTGCGTACTGGGATACTTGCACATGGCTTACATTTTTCATAAGGTTGTTCAGGCAATGCGATGAGCTTAAAGATATTCATTGCAATAATCGAAATGGCTCGAAGGGACATTCGCGCAATATTTTCTGTGAAACGAAATTAGTCAATTTAAATAAATGTATTAGTATTTATGAAACTTGACTAATTTCGTGTTTAGTCACTGTATTCGAGTAACTAGCGCCTATACACCGTATCAGAGCCATTTGTACAAATGAATATGTCAGTTTGTGTGGCGAGAAACACTTAACCATAACGTGAGCTAAATCCAAGGCTGACGTGAGGGGAGCAGAGCTCACTGAGCTTAGTACACTAATACTATTTCATTAGGTAATCCTCTTTAAACGCCGCTGTATAATGTATGATCAGTGCGCCATGCGGCTGATGTCTCGGCTGTGACGTCACAGGCTGCCGGGAAATCTTTGTGTTATGGCTTATGGAGTAAGGGGGAATTGGAGTTCTAGGATGAGAGACTTAGCTTAAACTAGTCTGTTATACGAATTATTCGAGAGAAGAGGTGATTTTTTGCTGAGAACCAAAAAGGCAACATATCTCAACGAATTTTACTAGCTGGTCAACATACGACCCCACTCCCCCACTAGAGGGATTTTGTACATTAGCGGCCTTAACGCCTGCCGTAATAGAAACTCATCAATTTCACGTAACCGGCTCCAATAAGAGATTGCTCGTTCCGTCCTTCAACAAAAAAGGCTGCGAAGGTAATGTCATTACAAATTGAAGCCAAGTCCGCCCGGGTCAGCCGGGCTCTGTGGCCCGGGCCCCGGGGCGAAGTGAGGGGGGCCATTAACGAATATCTCCGTTTAATTAGCGACGTTTCCGGACGGTAATTGCATTTTAAATTGTCCGGAGTGTTTGTTATGTCGGCGGCTGATTACGGGCACATTTATCAATGGCGACGTGCTCATCAATCTGCGACACCCGCGACCTGCGTCCGGCTCTCGTGAGATCAAGAGGCGATGGTTTTTGCTCTTGACTTTCCTTCTGAGAAACGTTAGAACATAACATGCATTAAAATGAATAAACTAGCAAGTAAAACAAATGACCATTCAACTGTTTTATAAGCTCAAGTGTTTCAACTCAAAATAAACGATTAATATGGCGCCGAGTTTTTACAAGCACTTGGTAAAAAATAAATTAGCCAATTGTAACGAAAAAAAAAAACCCGTAAAAAGTTATGATTTACAATTTATCGTGAGATTTAACTATGTTTTAACAATAAAGCGCGTAATGAAGGGTTTCTGTTTGATGGCTACAGCGTCCGCTTTACGAGCGACGCAGCGCTGCGAGCTTCATGAACCCAAGCGCTGTTAATACATGACGTCTGAAATAACAGACGGGTCATGAAGGTATTCAACGGTGTAACTATGAATTAAACATTGAAAAAAAAAACAGTGTATCTAAGGGTTCCGTACGCCACATTTTTCGACATACTACTGAAATTGTGATTTAATCAATGTATTTGTGAGCTGGTTTAATTGGACATGCCATATCCAATTCTGTTGTATTTATTTATTGTGTGATTTTAAAAGTGAAGGTATTCATGTGATAATTTTGGGCTATGCCTGATTTTTTTATATTTTTCACTTGTGTCTCGGACTGTCTGGCTAGCTGGCTGTCTGTCTATCCGTCTGTCATAGCTAATTTATTCCGAATATGCTAGACCAATTCAGTTGAAATTTGGTACACATATAAACTTCTGTGACCCAAACACGGACGTTCAACGTAAATAAATAAATTTTTGGGTAAAAGTTACTTTTGGGAAAATGAGAAATAATATTTTGGAAAGTTTTTCAAACTGTGCCGTGTGATATATAAAATGAAACGGTTGTCCGACTCGCACTTGGCTGGTTTTTCTTTTACGGAGATTATGAAACATAACGACATGTGAGCAAGCGTGCCAAACTTTGGGCATTATTTTCCTCTCATTGTACGTCCCTCCGGAGCGGGTCGCACACGTCACACGATCCCTCCTCGGGACGACACCCGGCCGTTTGTTGTTATTCCTCAACAAAGAGTTTGTAACACAATACCTCGGTATAGCAGTTCATCAAGACTGGTTTGTTAGCTATACTAACATGTCTACATAAAATAATTGAGCTGTATAGCATTTATTCTATAAATCAAACCATCAGCTTTCAGACGACCTGCCAGAGTCAGGATCGGGAATTGTTGCAAAGAATTACCGCGGTCCTGGAACGCAAAGGGCAGTTTGAATTAACATGGGAGGGTGTTAGACCCGCCCAGAGTAGGAGAAGTCATTTGATGATGCCCCATCCAAAAAATAACCTTGCAGACTATTCATCAGTTTTCTGGCCGCAATGTTGATATATTGGGCTAGCAGTAGACCACGGAATTAAGACAAGATACAAGGTCTGATAAAGAGTGAAATTTGCCATGTAGTACCTCAAAATCTACGGTATCAAGTAAATGAAGCATAACAGAAATTAATATCACTTCTAACCGGAGGAGAATGGAGGTAGGTTAGCGTCCATAGCCAATGACGACCTGTGTAACTATTTACATAAAACTGGCCATGTTGATCACACACGAACTGTTTACACATAATCCGATCCCACTTACATGCAATCCACTACTGCTATATCGTAATTGAGCGTCGCTGGAGGGTTTGCGGAGCACACAGCTATCATAACGCTGTCGACTGAGTGCTTGTCCGTGCGAGCTGTTTGCGTGCGATACCGTACGATACCGTGCGATATCGTGCGATGTTGTATGGAATTCACAGTAAGGGTATCCCAGAGTGCTGTTTTCACTTGACCAAATATTAGGGCTTCATGACCTATCTACTGTCCTAACTAATATTATAAATTGTGAAAGTGAGTTTGTTTGTTTCTTACGTTTTAACGTCAAAATCGCTGTACCGGTTTTAATTAATTTTGGTACAGAGATAGATGGGACTGGGAACTTGGGGACTCAGGGTTTTTTTGCGAAAATCTATATTAACGCGAGCGAAGACCCGGCAAAAGTTAGTTTCTGAAAAAAGTGACTAAAAGTCTTTGTTTCTCTGCCAAAAACCTCATAATCATTGACGAGTAAATCAAATCTAAGGCCGAAGGTATTTAGAAGCGTTATAACTATGAGTGTTAGTGTCATGTGCTTATGGCACAGTTCCTAATATAATGTTTAATGTGATTGCAGTCAACACTCACGTGTGTACCTATTATAGAATATAATCTGCATAGTCGCGGTGCGTTGAGCAAACAGCGGCGTTTGTCTGTTGGTCCGCGGCTAGCGCACAAACACCGCGTAATTGGTGGCCACACCTGAGGAGCGGACGACTTAGTGCGACCGCGTATTTGCAAAGGTGGCCTGTTCAAGTGTAGGTGTGACGAAGGCTCTTTTAACTACAATCCAAAAAAAGTTAAGATTACAGATAATTGTAGAATTGTTTGTCACTCAAACAATAAGCAATTGCCAATTTCTTTAAGCATTTCTCCTCCTCATTTATGATGTGGCCAAAGTATGAGACTGTGTTCCCTATCACCTATGATCCGTCAGCCTTCAAAGCAAGAGTTAACGGTCATCCATCGCTTACCATCAGGCGAACCCGGTCACCAGCGGTCTCAGAAGGATTAAAAAACTCTCAGCACTTATACAGAAGAAAAAGTGATTCAAGTCGCAGTGGCTGTCGCAGGGCGAGTGCTTTACAGGATAACTTGGAGTTAATCCCGCACACGCGGCGATAATCGAATCGTGTGCCCTCTCGGTCGCGGTCGCGCGCTCGCGGCTTCTTGCTGCAATCAGCGCTCATTGAGTGGCCGCCGCAGCCACGTCGGTCCGCTTCGCACAGCTCAGCTCCGCTCCGCACCACACTGCCACATTCACATCTACTTCGAAATCCAATCAGCAGGGAAGTAGTTTAAAAGGTACTTGCGATTCCTACGCTACCACAAGAAAATGTAGAAAATAGTTTTTTAAATTTTGTCTCGACTAGACCGTTCAGTAGCAATTTTTCTCTTTTAAACCCACCAGACTTGTACACGAGGAGAGATTTGCGTATACGGTTCTAATTACTTCAACTGAACTAATTAGTGTTATTTGAAGAGCGAAACATTAACTTTGTTACAACTTAAATAGTGTTTTTCAAAGAAAGAATTTCATCGTTATTTTACATAAGTGAAAGTACTTGAGAGTGTAAACGGACACGTTGAATTTAGTGGTTACACGAGCGAGACCACGCGTATGAAACAAACATTCTAGTGCGAGGAGGTGGTTTTAATTACCATACATTATGTAGTAGGTACCTATCTACAAATGTGTAGGCACGTGTGTACATCTGGCGACTGGTAGCTAAGCAATAAGCTCCCAAACGTAAATCCACAATCGAGTTTCAAGTATCACTCCAGTGAATGCTTGAATTCATGCTGATCGCAAGCGACGTCGTGGCGCGTAGCAATGCTCCTCGGAGTGCCGTGATGACGCTCGGCCATGACGAGGACAACTCGTTTTATTGTCTAATTAGTCAAATTTTACTGCGATTTATTACGCTTTAAAGTATGCACGGAGGTGCTTCATTTTATCTGGCCGCTCCAAATTGCGGCCGTTTTCATTAAGAGGCGGTGCTCGCAAATAAATATCATTTAATTAAGGCGCGTCCCAGCCCCCGCCGAGCGCCGCCACTAGTCGCGCGAGAGACCTCCACTCGTTACTTATTGTTTGTTTTGGTATGCCATTTTATTAGTTAACGTTGTGGTCCGATAATTATTTCGTTATCTACATCATTCAAATAATTTAAAACTCGTGTTAAGAATTAATGGCACCAACGAAAAACTAAGTCATAAATAGCCCATGATGTCGACTCGACTTTTTAAAGCTTTGATACTCATACAATCGTATCTGCCATGTTCTTAAATATCAAAATTTCTCTTACTGTTGACAACAAAAAGAAATAAACTGGCCGTCACTAGAATTTTACGATTTTAAGTCCATTAACTTTTTCAGCACATACAGCCATACAGCCGCGTCCCAGGGCTACCAGGAAATCATAACTCTTAGGAACAACGTGTAGGCTGTACGTTGTACGTGTCACTTGATTAGGCGGACATTAGTTAAATATTCGCCATGAATAACTGGCGGGCTGCCAGAGTTGCCAGTACTCGCCAGTTGCAGTGTGCCCAGTAGTGTGGCCCGCGTGCCACTAGCTATTAGCGACTGAAGCAGTTTACTGGCTAGTGAATTATATAAGTGGTAAGGACGGCGGGACAAAACTTAATATCATTGAGGGCGGATTTTTCAATGCTCACATTACTTTTATGTGCTGAATAAATATGACGGTTTGACATATTTTCGGTACAAAAGCTGTCAATCTGTAAATTTGATTCCTCAGTGATAAGTAATTCTGATGATTGAAATCGGCTCTAACACTGACTGTTACAACTTTTCAAAAGTGGTGGTGAAACACTTAAATACCTGTCATTTACACAAGATTTATTAATTGTTGTTTGTGGTTGATTTCAAAAAACTTAATGTTAGCTATGAATTATTGTGTAATTTTTCAATTATAAATTTAAGTACTAATGTGTACCTAATGTAGGTACCTATCCCGTCTTCAATTCGACAGTCATGGCCAAGTGGACGTGGAAGTGGAGTGGGGCTTGGTAGTTATTGAAATAAATTCCCATGCAATAGGCGGAATCTCCTACGCATATCCTATTCCCGAACAAAGTTTTGTTATCATAACAAACTCCTGAGCAGCAAGTCTCTTCACGTCGGCCTCCCAATTAAGATTAGTCGAAATACTTGGCGGCTTTGTTCGCGCAGGTAATATCTTAGCGTCTCTTCAGAACTCCCCTAAATAACATTACCGAGCTTCTCCCGAAGCGACCATTAAATTGACATCTGTCGAACATTGCCACTATCTCGTCATTAATTTTATGCCCAATAAAAACTTTATTTTACGGCATTTGAAGGGTTTATGTGACCGAGTGCCTAATTTATTACAAAACGTTATGATTGATCAGCGACGCCCAGCCGTGGTCTAGAGACAACGATGACTAATTAAACTTTCGGGCTGTTATTGTAACAAGTTCAAATAGTTTATAATAATAGGGAACTTTAGATCAAAGCCATCTGCTTTAATAATACGGGCTCTCTTGGTCTAAAATTCCCTTTTGCCGATATACTTGGATTTTAAAGTATGTATTCGTGAGACGCTGGTGTGACGATTTAGAGTCGGCTGGAGATGGCAAAACACAAAGAGCATTGGAAAGCAATGAGGGAGACCTTTGCCCAGCAGTGGGACAGTATTGGTTAGGAATAAAAATAGACTGGCTAGGTGCGAGTCGGGCTCGCGTGCGAAGGGTTCCGAACGACGAATCTCATTTTTGTAACATGTTACTTTAACACTATAGACTTCTTATAGGTTTTTTTGTAATATAAAAAAGGTAAAGAACTATATGCATTTTTTTTAAATGTTAAGTTTATTAGTTTCAGAGATAATGGACATTTTTTTTATCTAATTTCTAAATTCAAATAACTTGAAAACTATTTATTTAAAAAATATAAAATTAAAATCACATTATTAATATTTAAAGGTAATCAAAAACATTTATTGTTTTAGTTACAAACTAGAAAATAAAAAATTAAGTTTTTCAAACTACGGTGTAACTACCCAAAATACTCTGACTCCCATTCTGAAGTTTTATTTATTTACATAATGAGATCGTTTTTGGGTCACAAAAGTTCATATGTGTACCATATTTAACCAAATCGGTCCAGTAGATTCGGAGAAAATTGGCTGTGACAAACGGACAGACAGACAACCGAATGATCTCATGAGGGTTCCGTTTTTTACGGATGTCGGAACCCTAAAAATCGTAAGACGCTCTTGTACATTTGTGTGCGTAAAGTGTTAATAAATAAATAAATGGAGATGAGTGTAGCTTTGGTTCCACAAAATAAATAGTGATCGTAGCAAGCTTACTTAAGCTGCAGTTGTGAGGCATTCTTAAGCACGTGTATCCGAGTGGCGTCATTCAGTCGCTGTCACTTTATCACGTCGCGGCTCAGATAAGAGTAGTTAGCTGATGTAATGCCAGCCACTGTTACACCCCATACAGTAAGGAAGTGCTTAAAGTTTTTATTAATTAAAGTTTTAGGGCTTTAAGCATAAAATACCTAAAAAAAATACCAGTCTATTAGTATAAACACTAATTAGCAGAATCTTAATTTAAATTTCCTATGGAGAATTCTTGAATTTAGAATTAACTTTTTTTTAATAAGTGTGATATTGTCTATATTTTTTATACCTGCGGTCCTGCCAGTGCCAGTGTTCGTATCCATTGGGCCAATTGTACTAACAGCTTTTAAGCAACGTTCGCATTCGCAATCTGTCAAAAAAGCCTCAATTTCAATACTTTTTTGAACTTAGTAGAACGTCGAACTGGTACTCTTTAAGGATAAAGCAAGTATGGTTAATTTGAGGAGCTCGAACAAATCGTTTCAGACTTGTCTTGCGACAATGTTATCTTTTCAGCAATGTAAGCCATTTCTTCAACTTTGTTTAGTAAGTTGCACCTTTGCGTGCGGTATACTGTGTCGAGCGCGAGGTGGCCGGGACTCGTTAGCTACGGAGTGCATCCTGAGGGTCCTCTTACTCTGACGCTAAATTAGCGACACTACTCACTCTTACACTCGCCCAGGCACTCGCGTGTAGGGGAGCCAAGCGAATCCTGTCGAGCGCAGTGCTCACTATATGGATTCGAGAGAGTTTCTTCGAAACTATAGCACGTTTGAAAGAAGCATAAGCATGATCTTCTAGTATTTTAAAGGTTCTGGAAGAGTTCCATTGAAAAAGAGGCACATCAAGACAAAAGATGTCATTGAAACAGCTTTCCTCGATTTACACTTAATACAACCTGTGCCGAGGGGGAAATGCAATAAAATAAGTGCTGCAACTTCGCCGATTGCAAGCTGCAGACTTGAAGCCATCAAACAAATAAAGAAATCCGGGCTTTACTGAGATGTAAAAAGGCCTTTTGTTCGTTCTAATTAAACAATATAAGAGAAAAGTGGAAAGTGTACAAATAGTGGCGCCTGATGCGGCGGTGCCGTGCGGTGCGGTGCGGGGGTGCGGGGCGGTGCGGTGCGGGGTGCGGGCGGCAGGGAACGTTTAAAAATAAATATCAGACTCGGTTTTAATTTGCGCGGAGAGCTCCTGGAGTACTGCGGGTAGGGCTGCCCTGTGATACAATATTCGCCGTGCAGTGCCTCGTTTTCGTAGATTTATTGTACGGGAACTCAATATGGAGAAGTCCTCAACGATAAAGTTATTTTTGCAACAATTCCGCTTATCATAATCCTTCTGTTCCTCTGTGTATAGCAGCAAAGTGACTGCAACAGTTAACATCCTAATGACTTTGTGTGTTTAGGTAAATCTAATTTCGTTTGTACATGTGAGAAGCTAATAAACGTATACCCTCGACCCACGAGCGCCGCCGCCGCGCCGGCTACTGGGGCAGCCCTTGAGAGGCGAGTGGGAGCCCTCGTTGCGTCCGAGTGCCGCATACTTGCACTATTGCGATACTAACTGCGTATTAGAGTGGAGCGCTCTCGCTCCGCTCCCACCGCTCCGCTCGCTCTGACCACTCCAAACCAATATAGTGATGAGCGCAAACAGCGAGTTTTGTTACCAACCGGCTTATATTAAAAAGTGTATTGAACAAGTGCGAGCGCGCGTGCTGATTGCTTATTCACTCGACGTGCGGTGGTCGCTATGAGAGAGGATTCAATCCGCCGCGGAATCATTGTGTCACGTTGCCAAATCAATTGTTGGGAATTGGACTTGTTATGAGCAGACATGTTTGAAGGGTATAATAAAACTATGTAGGTATTTGTCCAAGTTCATTTTTCTTTCCTTAATGCATTCGTTGCTAATAGAGTCATCAATAACGTGGCTTCAATGCAGTTGGTATCTGGATTGCAGTGCAACTTGAAATATAATAAACAACACATGTTATTTTAGCTACGTTTACTTCTTACAAAATGTTGGTCTTTAGAAGCCACGTTTGAAAATTGGTTAAGAGCGCCCGTCGAATTAAGCAGTTTATCAAACGGGAACGTTCATCAATTTTAGTACATTATATTTTTTTACTTGAGAAGAGTTTAAATTTAATAGATAGGTTCGTATCAAATAACTACAAGAACACGAATTTAACATACTAACTATCCACAGGAAACAAAATAAAAGCTTACATAACTCCTGAAGTCAAAAACATTGAATTTTCTTTCCTGAAAATAATAAGCGTAAGTTGTGTGTGCCTGTCTGCCGGGTTCCGTATATTTGTGTTCCGGCACAACTTGATGTGTAGGCGAGAGATTAACTTTATTGTGCACTTTAGATTGCTCGGCCCGCACGCGGCCCGGCCTGTAATGCTGTCCTAACACCGCTTTGTAAAGCGATTTTGTAGATAGTGTAGCACTTCGAATAGTTCCGAGTACACTGCTCGATTTGTGTTTCTTGGTAAATGTTTGAACGTGATTTTTGTTAGTGAAAATCAAGTGTTTTACTTATTCATTGTTAGTACAAGTTCTTGTTTATTGGTAAGTTCTCGTTTGATCATAACCTCACTTGATGGAAAGCGATGTCGTGGTCGATGATGGACCTGCCTATTTTGTTTTTGATCAAATAAATAAGAGGAACTGGGTTTTTTAAATCATATATGTAAAATTCTCGTCACAATGTTACTTACCATACTCCTCCGAAACGGCTTGATCGAATTTTACGAATTTTTTTTTTTTTTTTTTTAAAAAAAAAACGTTGCCCCACACTAGGATTTTCTCCTGTATTGTGGGTGCGTTTACAAACATATAAACTCACGTACACAAACAGCCAGACCCGGAACAACTATCTGTAGGCCATACAAATATTTGTTCCGTGCGGGGATCGAACCCGCGACACGCAGCGCAGCAGTCAATCGCTCAACCACTGCACCAACCGTGTCGTAATTATGCATATAATGCATATTTAGTAGGTCTGAGAATCGGCTACTATCTATAATAATATTTTTAATTCCCCAAAGTGATAAGGGTTGTCCACCCCTACCATTATTTTTTGGACAAACTTTTTATTTATATTTTTTTATAATGTGGCATTTAAAAATACATAGGTACAACCCTAAATTTTCACCCTTCTATGAGATTTTAGTTAATTATTCTTGACTATTTGTTTGGTAGAATGCGCTAAACCTAGGAAGTCTATTTATTGAGGAAGGCTATAGGCTATATAACATCACGCTACGACCAATAAGAGCCGAGCATTCATGAAAAATGTGACGCAGACGAAGTTGCGTGGGTCAGCTAGTACTTTATAAATTTTTGCTCCCAGCTTTGACTACAATAATTTATTTACTTATTATTTCTGAAAATAAGTATATTTTTTTGCAAAACATGGGCAGATAGTATTCAGATGGATGCATGACTGCAATTTCATTCATCAACGTATTATATAACCTTTCTGGGAAACGCAGTGACGAAAATATTGTTTTATAAACATTACAAAGTAAAAAGATTCAGCAAATATGAGTTGGTATCTAGGTAGTCGGGAATCATAAAATGCAAATATCTAGCCTTCAATTTTATATCGACAAAACCAACCAATAAAATGAAACAAATAAAATACGAGCGACCATTTTATTAAATGCCTTCATAGGATGTTTTCTATGAAAAAACATGATGTCTCATATTTATAAAACCAACTTTGGTTTAAAATAAAATCTGTTAGATCGTAAAACACAAAATGTTAATTACTTTCTGATACAATACTGGCCTACCGACATTCCTATCTAACGTATTTTAATCAAAAATATTGTTTTATATTTATTGAGCCAGGAAAAATAACGGTTTTCCCATCTATTAACATAACAAACCTCAACGATGGCAGATAACCCGCTGAGTCTAGTTACTCATTAATAACACTTTAAGTTCTCATAACCCAATGTACGCAAGCTTTTTGTGCGTAGCTCATGTCAGGATGACCTCCTTGGCTGCAGGTCTCTGGCAGACAAGGTAGAACTTTGGAAGCGTCTATGTAGTAAGAGTAAAAGAGTATTTCAATTAGGTGTTGCCTTGTTTTATTTTAATAATATTGTTAAGTGGTGCTACAGTACCTATCAATAGGTCCCATATCAGAAGGCCAATTTTCGTACTTAAAAAACATTACCCTCCTTCTTGGGCAGTCGGGTAACGAACGTTAAAATTCAAGTCGAAAATGAAAATGCCCCCTCAAGTAGTACATCCAGTGTTGCACACTACGATGCCAACCTAACGAATGCAATAAACTGCGAAGTTACTCTATTACCTCTTACTAATGAAGTTTTCAAAGAAAAGCAGCCTTCTGTGTCGGTGTGAAGGTAAGCAGGTCTACTGAAACGATGCTATTAAGTAATGATCTGTTCAGGTGCTAAGTGTGTCGCTGCAGCGCTGCGTCGGCGTCGCTATACAGCGCTGCAGTCGCTGAGGGTGCGCGGTGTCGCAACCGGATGGAACTCCGCTAATGAGCCGGTTCCGCTCACACACTTGCGTCTGTAAGCCATATGCGACCTTATCACGCGGACTATTACTCATAGAGGTCATAATTAAAAATCATTAACAATAGAAAAAAAGCACAGTTTATCAAACCGAATGCAATGAAAATAATTTCAACTCATACCTGCAAAGAGAGCAGCAATATTCCAATAGTAATAATTCTAAATTAAAATGGAGGATTTAAAAATGTTATTTAAAAACTTTAAACGAGTCGCTATCCGGACCGCACGGAGTCCCCCGCCACCGCACGGCACCGCGCCGCGCCGGACAGACCGACGACCGGCGACGAAGACGCCGCGCTGCACTCTGTATACATTATTAACAGCACAACATGTGAGACTTACTGCGTTCTCAGACAAGTTTTAAACGCTTTATCTCGCAGAGGATTCTCTTTAAAACACTAATTCGGAGATACGAATGCACACAGAAAGGAATGAGGGAAAACCACTTTATATTAACCACTAGACTAGAAAAATAAGATTTAAACATTTCCTGCTTTACATTACACTCTACAGCGAAATTGCATTACTTAATATCGGACGAAACGAGAAAACTGTGACGGAACCAGATGGAACCTACTTAGAAGTTTTAGTTTCATTTGAATAATAATCGTTTCTACTTACAAGTGGGAGCTAAGCTAGGTTAATAACAATCTCCGAGAACGAGGTTCTGCAGCAAAAAGAACTGCGAATTGGTATTATCTTGCCGGGTTAGGTGCGGGCGAGCTGCGCGTTGTCTCGTGCTCTCTGATGCAGGTTGGCGGCGTGCCAGCGATGTGCGACGACGGCGCGACGCGACGCTGTGCGGTGCGATGTGGCGGTGCGGGCCGCCGTGCCGAGCCGACTTGCCGAGGAATGCCCAAATTACAGTCCGACACTCGGCGTAATCAACTCGGTTGGTTTAAGCGCAATTTGAATTTTGTAATTAGAACTATATGGAGTCCGGTCGGCAGAAGTTTGCCGTCTGTCTGCGATAGATTTTACGACATTTTCAATTAAAACTCGGGACAGGGAAGTTCTGGCGAGTCGGTTAATGGAAGCCCCGCCGTCTCAAAACAATCGACAGTTCGTTAAAGTTCGTTATGGGTTATGTTTTATTGCTCGTCGGGCCGGCGGCGGCGGGGCCGGTGCATCAGGTCCGCGCGCCACCGGCCCGGTCACCTGCCGGCGATATATCTCACCTCGCGACACCGACCGGAGGAAATGTTCATTTGTTTCTTTTCTCGCTGCACGTTCGTCGTGTTTACTCATCGTATTATTTCGCTTTACCTTTCCAGTAAACAACGCCCGCATTCCGCAATATCAACGCTCACAAGAACGTGGATCACTCTCTTGAACAACAAACTCAGTATGCTAAATACTCCCATATGTATGAGTACGCCGGGAAATCGTATTTAGCTGCTTAATGAAACCGCATACCAAATTGCAAACNGCTCTCGGACGCAGGTTGGCGGCGTGCCAGCGATGTGCGACGACGGCGCGACGCGACGCTGTGCGGTGCGATGTGGCGGTGCGGGCCGCCGTGCCGAGCCGACTTGCCGAGGAATGCCCAAATTACAGTCCGACACTCGGCGTAATCAACTCGGTTGGTTTAAGCGCAATTTGAATTTTGTAATTAGAACTATATGGAGTCCGGTCGGCAGAAGTTTGCCGTCTGTCTGCGATAGATTTTACGACATTTTCAATTAAAACTCGGGACAGGGAAGTTCTGGCGAGTCGGTTAATGGAAGCCCCGCCGTCTCAAAACAATCGACAGTTCGTTAAAGTTCGTTATGGGTTATGTTTTATTGCTCGTCGGGCCGGCGGCGGCGGGGCCGGTGCATCAGGTCCGCGCGCCACCGGCCCGGTCACCTGCCGGCGATATATCTCACCTCGCGACACCGACCGGAGGAAATGTTCATTTGTTTCTTTTCTCGCTGCACGTTCGTCGTGTTTACTCATCGTATTATTTCGCTTTACCTTTCCAGTAAACAACGCCCGCATTCCGCAATATCAACGCTCACAAGAACGTGGATCACTCTCTTGAACAACAAACTCAGTATGCTAAATACTCCCATATGTATGAGTACGCCGGGAAATCGTATTTAGCTGCTTAATGAAACCGCATACCAAATTGCAAACCTTTGAAATCCTGTTAACAACTTCAGCAGTTTAGCGGGGGCACTTATCCTTGTATACCGGTCTAATATAGCTCAAACTAGTAAATTTCCTAAAGCCAAGCGAGTCCCGGCTTAAAAGCGGCCAAGTTTGGAGCGAACTAAACTCGCAATAGAATAGCGACGACGACAGTAGGGGTGGAGGGGGAGGGGGCGGCATTGGAGGGTTAAGCGCGAATATTTCAAATCTGTTGAGTGTTTAGCGCATGCATTAACCCGTCGCCGCGCTAATTAACCGCGCCTGGCTGCTGACTACCCGGCTGATACCAGCAGGTATGCACATAGGTACGCACGTGAGCAGAGCCTGGTGCTCGCCAAATATGACAGTTGTACTCCTCACCAAACCGCGCGTGCATGTGCGTGAATTGAATGATTTCTGTTCGTTCAAACATCAATTTTAGGTCTATTCCAAAAACATGGTAACGACAGCATAACATGGACAAGATATAAAAAGTGCGGCGATGATGTACCGTGGTCGCTGCGAAGCGTTGACACCCCGGTAGCCCAATAGTTCACTAGTATAGTATTTTTAGCCAAGTTCACAAAATAATATACCTAGTTATTATTATTAAAAAAAGTTCTATTACAACGTGTAGATGGTTGTGTTGGTGTCACGCAGCGCGTCGCTCACGGAACACGCGCCACTCTTCATTCAGACGCGAGGTTTATGTTGTGTTTTTATACCGGCGTGCTTTAGAAACTTATTTAACAGATTTTAATATCTATTTTAGATTTTTGAGGATTTTCTTTTCAGAATAGTCTGACTTTCGCACGTAATTAAAATAAAAGCGATTTCTTAATAATAGAAGAAAGTGTTGTTACTACTACGTACATGTTATGTCTACAGTTTGCAATTTGCAAGGAGCTATTAACGTCTGTATATCCCTACCAGCTTTAGTCGCAATTAAACAGTCTTGAAGCAAGCACGCATTTTAAAATTACCAAATTCCTGCTAAGCAAATACCAACCTTATCCTACCAACATATGGAAAAATATGACCAGTCTTAAGTTATAGTTTACTACGACTATAGGGGCGAATACAGTTATTTCAGTGAAAAACGGAAAGAACAAAATTAAGATAAAATAAAGTTCAAAGTTCTACTTTGTAATTTTGCATTTGAACCACTTTGAAATGGTATCAAAGTGGTTCAAATGCAGATTTAATATTAGTCTCTTTGATTAACATTCGTGTTACAGAACAACTCAATATGCCAAAAAGCACGAATTAAAATAAGTACCTATACTATTCATCTGCAGTTGAAGGTACTGTGGGTGAATGGGTGGCTTCTCATTAACGAAACTTTGAATGAGACTATGGGAATAAATGCTGTAAATTCTTAATTTCTTGTGCCAATTGGTAATAAATAACACTTTTACACGTCAATTTGCACTAATGAGATAGGTTGTAACTGCCACTACCCAGACCTTGCAACCAGCTTCACTTGACTACCAGACTACCAGTAACATCACGTCTCGCGAGTCAAAAGTAACAGTCAGTGACGTCACTCGGAAGGTAACAAACGGGACATTCGGGTGGAGCCATAAAAAGCGCGCGACAGCGGCGGGCAATTTATCGCTACAACGGACCTCCCACGTCCCGCGGGAACGATTCGGACCTCTTTTAATTTCCCTCGGATTTCCTCTTGAATACAAAACCACTGTTATAATGTTTTCTTTTGTCTTGCGATACACGGGGAGGCTTCTCTTATAATTACCGTGACGTAGGTCAATGTTGTGGGCGTCACGATATTGTTCTTTAAAAGTGTGTTTTATAATATGTATATTGAGGTTTTCTCGGTTTTTCGTTTTCAAAGAGGGATGAGATGGGTGAGGATGACAATTAAATCAAAGAAAGTCACTGATATCATGTGGTGTAAATAATGTTAACACTATCACTCTACCAACAGTACAAACTAAGAAGTTGAGTTTCCTGCCGAAAACTGTTTTTTCTGATAGTTGCAACCTGGGAGGTCAAGGGTTAATAGATTACTTCTAGGCAAGCGTGCTCCATCGTCGACCACAGCATCGCTTTCCATCAGGTGAGATAGTGGTCAAACGTGAGGCAATCAATAATAATATAAGTTAAAAAAAGGAAAAGTGTAGCTTGTAAAATCCTTTTAAGGGTTCCGTAACTGAAGGGTAACCGACGGAACCCTATTACTAAGCCTCTACTGTTCGTCTGTCTGTCAGCGAGTTATCTCTCAAAAACCATAATAGATAGGCAGTTGAAATTTTCACAGGATTTCTATTGCCGCTATAATAAACAAATAATAACAATTAAATTAAATTAAAAATTAAAGGGGCTCCTATACAAGAAACCTGTTTTTTTCCGGTTCATGGAACGGAACCCTTCGTGTGAGAGTCCAACTCACACTGGCCCGCCTTTTTACTAAGGCTTACAGCATCTTGAAATCAAATCCAGCACACTGGCCTTTCACACTAAACCATAGAGCCAGCCTCTGTACCATCAGGTTTAGTTTAGTGGGTCGTTAGCCGCGCTTAGTCGCCGCTCACCTGTGGCTGCCGGCATCAATACTTCCACGTCATTAGGTTTTACCGCGCCGTGCCGTATCGCCGACAAATTGCACACGCGCGGGGGTTGCAGCCGATTGTGTGCGGAATCTAAACTGGAATGGTTTGTTAATTATTGTTAATGGCCGATTATAAATTAATTATTACCTGGTATTGTGGCTGCAAATATAAACTTATGTACCTATGCAGTACCTACTCGTTTTCAGATGCATCAATTGCACTGAGGTTTGTTTTAAGAGAACCCAACGCTAGGTTTTTTTTAATTTCTTTTAGGGTCCCGAACGTCCGACAGAAACAACGGAACCCTTATAAGATCACTCGACGGTCACTTTATCTGGCTAGTGTTCTGTCCGTCCGACTGACACAGGTAATTTACTCTGAGTTTAATGGACTAATAAAATTAATATTTTAATAAACATCTTTGGCAATCATATCTGTTTGGAATAACTAGTTCCAAACAGATATGATTGTTATTTCAAAACTATCGGGGCATTCTGACGGCTAAGTTTTAGTAAAAATTATGATTACTTCAGTCGTCACTATGCTGCCTGTACACATCGGTAAATTGCTTGAACTCAGTAAATATTATCGGTCATCGCAGACTAATCTTTAGAATCACATGCACCTTCCCTCGTAAACAAGAGGTTTCTCAAAGTAAGTAACAGAAATGGACGATGAAAGTAATTTACTGACGTAAACTTGTCTGCAGTCTGGGTTTGTTAGTAGGCTTTTTTAAATGGAATGCCGTACTATTTGGTTCATCAGTGGTCAGTTATTATATTAACCAATAAAATTGAATTAATGCAAACTTCAATTGGTTATTGACTACGCACGTGATTAGAAGATGATATAATTAAACTTCGCCACACCGATTGGTTCTGAGGTTCTCGTAGATAGCCGGCGGATTCCCGCGTTGTATACAAGGTCATCAGTCCATCGCGTGGGAGGCCTTCACGAATGAAATCATGATCATCATCATTAATACGATGCTTTCATTTGAGATACAATTTTGTGCAACGTGGCCGATCGCAATCGCGCGCGTCTGTCGTCTGCGACTGTCGCGCGCGGCTGATGCGACTATAGTCAAGTATAAAAATGTATGGCACCGCTTCCGAAGTCGGCCGCGCGTCGTCGTCGTCAGTCGCAGACCTCGGAAACGACGCCATGTATTATCATATTGTGACTACTGATTTAGCCGGCTATAAAGTTAGTCAACACACAAGTTATCACTGGCTGAAATGCAATCGCGTCGAGTGGAACTTAACTTTGACGGACGCTGGCTATATAGAGCAGCATTCGGCCACAGTCGGATATAAATTAATTTAACTGCAAAGTCAAAGTCAAAGTCAATTCATTTATTTCAACTAGACCCTTAAAAGGCACTTTTTAACGTCAAATTTACAGTTTGAAATTAAAATATTAGTGACTCTAGTTGTCACAAAAAGTAGATTCTTATGGAGAAGAACGGACAAGAAACTCCATAGTTACTCTTTTCAAATATAAGTTTTACAATATAGTTTGGCTCTGTCTTTATTGCTGCCATTGTTTTATATAGTTTGTATTTTAATGGATCTTCTAGATTAAGCAGCAGTAATAGTGGTTAGTTCGTCGGCGACTTTGATTTTCGACACAGGATTGCAGAAATACAAAGATCCTATTTGGATAAAGAATACAATTGTATGACAAAAAGTGGTGCTTTTGGTAAAATGCATGATAAGCCGTTCATAATTAGTACGTAAAATATGGAAGCCTAAATTTATTTCTGAAAGAGTGCTGAATGAGCACACCATAATATTACAGGTATAATTCAACTAGCCCCGTGTATTTCTGTGCGTACCTACAGAAACATCAAGGTTTAATTCCAAAGTGAAACACGATAAAACGAGACCGCCATTTATAACATCAGTATGTTTCTGTGATTAACAACTTTTAATAGGTTTCACTTTGAGCGGCCAGTTTGCACTTAAAACCAACACGCCGACTTATACCACACCCACTCCACTCCACGACTCCACTCCACAGGTACATTCGGAAATGAAACTAGAACCAGATACATTAGTTGTGAAAACTACGTAGAACTGTGCTCTGTTCTACTGACATTATAAAGTTTGGCGGAAAGCTAAATTAAATAGATTTGTTAAGTGGTGTAGGTTAGCTAGAAAGAGATACGGGGAATCCAGCTAAGTAGATGTAGATTTAACTAGATCTTGATATAAGAAGATGTAGGTAGATGTAATAAACGTAGATATAAGTAGATGTAGATGTAAGTAGATGTAGATGTAAGTAGGTGTAGATATAAGTAGATGTAGATGGAAGTAGGTGTAGATATAAGTAGATGTAGATGGAAGTAGGTGTAGATATTAGTAGATGTAGATGTAAGTATGTGTAGATATAAGTAGATGTAGATGGAAGTAGGTGTAGATATTAGTAGATGTAGATATAAGTACATTTGGATATAACAATCGATCGGCCTAGATTTTCCCAAGTATGTCGAGCTGGCTTCCAGTCTAACCGGACGCAGCTGAATACTGAATAGCGACTGCCTACCTGACTCCCACGTCCCAGTTACTGGGTAACACGGTACAAATTGGCAACACTGGTGTCAATTTTTCTGACTTCTATACGAAACAACTCTCAAGTGACAGCCGGAACGAACGGCTATGTTATGGATGGTCACCCATCCACGGACCGATCCTGCTTAATCTAGAAGATCAATCCGTATGGCTGTTATTTGAAAAGAGAACTGAACTTTTATCCGATAAAATCAATCGTCATTACCGGCTGAGTGACTGACAGACAGCGCACAGCAGAAACAACTAGTCGTAGGGAGCTGAAATGGCATGCAGGTACCTTTGGGAGTGTACGGGAGCACTAATACAGAATTTCCTTACTACCTTAGAAAATCTTACGGGAACAGGAAAAATCGGGATATAATTTATTTGGAATCGACGCAACATGTCTTCTTGCATACTTCTCTAATCGTCCTTGTCTCGGAAGTCAATATTCTCACAATCCATGATCATACATGTTTGGTCTTCCTCTTCTCTTATATCCACTCACTTACAAGATTTGCGAAAATTTTATGAAAAGTCGTAACGCATCCCATAGAAAAACTATTTAGCTAAACAGCTGTTATCCGCGCCCATT
This sequence comes from Mamestra configurata, assembly GCA_002192655.3. Taxonomy (NCBI): domain Eukaryota; kingdom Metazoa; phylum Arthropoda; class Insecta; order Lepidoptera; family Noctuidae; genus Mamestra; species Mamestra configurata. The sequence continues at coordinate 167,043 of NDFZ01005423.1, forward strand.
TCCCCACATCATTGACACAAGACTGAAGACAGTCACAAGACGTCGGACACGCCACATTAACTAACTACCCCCTCCTCGTCGAACTGACATGAGAGTGCACTATGCAAATGCGAGCGCCCTTCGGATACACGTGTACCCAAAGGCTACACACACACTGTCGCACTCAGCCCGGGAGACTTATCGCTCCAACTACAAATACAATCGGCCTTCGAGTAAGCCACGCGATTGTACTTAAGTCCAAAGGTTTTCGTTTGGTCTTAGGTTTAAGTAGTTATACCTTCGTTCTTCATGACACGTGTATGTCTCGATTTAGTTCTAATTCGTCCTTCCTAGTTACACGTGTAGAGCTCAAAACAGGCACATTATAGATTGTAGCGTACTGAAAATACTTGGCAGTATTTTGACAACGTTTACACTTCATATTCTTCCACAATATTCTACCTTATTATATCCAAATGTTCTGTAAATATGAGAGTCTTGAAAACTTAGATACACGTGTAATAAGTTTGCAAGATAACTCAGTTTGTAGTTATTAGTCGTGATAGAGCAATTTAAATTTACGTTAACGATTTGCCCAGTCTAGGCCAGCCCTAAAGGTATACAAACTACAAACGTTGCGTTCACTGCGTCCTTTGAGAACAACACGAGTCTAAAACTCTTAACTAACAAAATATGAACAGTTTATGGTGCACATGGGCGCACGTAGCTAATGTTTATACTGTCTATTGAGGGTGAATTTTATTTCATTACAATAATCTTTGAGGGCGTTTTAAAAAAACCGGACAAGTTCGAGACGGACTCGTGCGCGAAGGATCTGGTACAAACCGAAAAAGTACGTTTTTATGTATTTGACGTTAATTTACAGACTGCTGGCAGACAGTCGGATGGACAGCGGAGGCTTACTGATGGGGTTCCGATGGTTACTCTTCGGTTACGGAATCCTAAAAAATAATCACTTGTACCTAACGTACCTGAAACTTTGCTGTTCCCTACATTTTGTCGACGAATCAAAGAAATAAATTTACTCAAAGTTGTTGATTTTTTGTTTCCTATTTTAGAGTTGATCTAGCAAAGGTGCTAATATTCATAAGTAATTTCAACCCTTTGTATGGTGGCCAACGAATTAAAAGTCATCTCGTAGTGGCATTTATCTTTCTATATATGCTATAATAATGGGGTAATGGTAAGGTAATGGGGCTATAGCCACCGCTAGCAACGGCCAACCGCCGCTAGCCACCTATCAGTATGGCCAGCCGACGACGCTGCGGTGACTTACGATGATATTAATAACCAATTGGCGCATCAATGAGAAAATTGGCGAACCTAATGGGGATCTGAGTATGTATTGCATTGTTCTATTAACCCTCGTAATGGGGTTGTAATGTTGAAAAAATTTGACAGAGTTTAAATGTGAGATGCAGTTTGAAAAAAGGGAACAAGTAGGAAGAATAAAGGGAAAAAAGAAAATCACACGGCTATTGAAATGGAGATTTTTACTTGTTACAAGATTATCGAATCAGTACAATTGAAAGAAAGAGCTGAGATAATGATTGACATTTATCATCATTCCATCGCGCTTTGATAGTATTTGGTCTCAGTTTATGTAATCGTTAGCACGTTTAATCATTAATATAGAATTGTATAGTTCAATATCATAGGATCTGCATCCGATCCGAATCCATGAAAATACGTTACCAAGTAGTCATAGAAATACTTCTATGACTACTTGTAGTTTATGTACTAGATTCGCCTTCTGATTTCTCTCCGTCATCCATGAGTTTCCAATTCGGAAGAAATTCGGGACTGACGGACCGAAGTAGCCGTAGTCGGTACTGTTTGTATGATCTCTTTCGCATTCTCTCGGATTCAAATCGGACATATCCAAAGATGGCTCCTGAATACTCGTAGCTTGAATTTTGGATCAGAGATCGGATTAGTGCATAAGCAGTATCCGAATTCGGTCCGAGTTTTTTTTTAACATATTTTCACGGATTCGGATCGGATGCATTGCGTAACCGCTCTTATGAAACAGAAGCACACCAATAAGAAAGAAAAACCTTACTACCAACCTAACCTGACAGTTAAGTGACGGCCATAGATATCAAAAGTAGAAATTCGTACTTCCCTACTAACTTGGTGCGCACTATCCTATAATTTTCCAGAGACATAACCCTCCGTTACCGGCTGGGGTTATGCTGCAACATGTTGTGAGCTCCTTTATCGCCGTCCAGCCGTTCCGGGGGTTAATTGTGTAATGAGCGCCGATCGCCTCACTAGCGCCGGGGCTGATTTATTGACGTATTAATAACCGATCCGCACCCTTTTTCTTAGAGAGGGAGGATATAGGAAAATATGAGTGTTGTGGAATAGAATAAGTAATGTTTAAGAACATTTACTAAATTGCAAAAGATAAAACTATTTACAATTTACAACGTTTTTCTTACTCCGCCTCCTTTTATATGAGAGGTTAAGTAGAATTAATAAGCACTTTATGATAGATAAGGTTGGACCTAAGAGAGCACGGCCGTCTAAAGTCGGGAAGACACCTGGATGGGGGACGTACGAAACCGAGGAACATGGCACGAGGAACCAAGACGTTGGGGATTTTGGGCGGAAATATTGATGATGACGAATAATTAGTTGAGCGAAATGACCTTATTCCCTATGTAACTTTAGGTAAAACATGTAGGTATTACAATAGAATTTGAAAAATATGTAGAAGTATTATTGAATACTTGAATGCTTGCAAACAATTTTATTTACAGTGAACGCTTACATAACTCGGCGCTGTCAATGCTTTCTCCAGTGGAACACTGGCACGGTCGCACGAGCCGCACGAGTCGTACGAGTCGTTCGTATCGGCACTAAGTCGAAGCCCATACACGAGTGTATTGGCCTACTTCTGACTCTATGTACTTAGATACTCGTGCAAAATGTCTGTAGCAGATGAAGTATTTTTTATAGACCCAGATGTCTAGAAAATTATTGTCAGTGGCCGACTTTACGCCAGCGGGTTTGGGATATAAATTAAGATAGGATTTAGTTTTTTTTCGTGTGTAACTCAGAATATACTGTTTTTAATGTTCTTCATAAGCCTGCTGCATGATATTACAAAATAAATACTAGTTGGGCTATCTTCGTCATACTAATGATCTTTAAACTTGTACTTTATACTTGTAAATAACCGTCAATAATATCAGTTTAAAAAATACTCCAATACATTAGTAATTTAACATAATATTAGATAGAAACAAAATTCAGGAAGAGCACTTAAAATAATGATCCATTTCATAGGTAGCCGATAGAGCGGTGCGTCTAGTTGCGGCTGGGCTCATTAAGTGATTATATATTGAGGTCGGGCCACAGAATCCGCGGCTTCCCACCGACCGCTGTGACTAATGGATTAGAAAAGAGCTCGCGCGTCTTATGGCCATGCATAACAATCTCTCTCCAGCAGGGTAACAGCTGACTGTGAAAAGTTTTATTGAATGTATTGGTGTTCTGTTTTGTTTGCTATTGGCTAAGTAAGAAAAAATGGCATGGGCATGGGTCCATCTGCAATGCTTGCTTAGGTTGGTTCGTGAATGGGTGACAATCTATTACGTATTAATATTATACGAGACTCCGCCGTACCTCGGAAAGCACGATAGCACATATCAACTCGGAAAGGGATCGGCACCGTAACAACTCAAGCCGTGCCGTATTCTTTGTATGAAAGTCCCTACTGCGACGCACACTAATCGGAATCGTAACGTAATCGCCTCGCCTCGGGGCAATACGGCGAAAAAGGCGAGTAGGTCCGGGCTGTCATTTGTAGATCTTTGTATTCGTGTCGTAACGATGGTCGAAAACCATAACACCTCTCATCTGACACCAGTCTTGCTGAGGTCTATCGTATTATCCAGTTACTGGGTTGTGAAGTTCAGATGCAGTCGCTCCACGTAAAATGCTAGTACTCAAGACTGGAAGCCGACCTGAACATAGACGGGGAAAAGTTAGGAGATTATTGGTGTTTTGTTTTGCTGACCATATCAGCGGTAAAACGGTCACAATAATTGAAACGGTTCTGTTTTTAGTTTAAGTGTACCTGCCTATAAGAAGCCATTTTTATACGAACAAACAATAGCGTGAAATACCTAATTCGCCGAATGACTTTCCACAAAACGTGTAGCATGTCAAGTCATATTTTTATACCACACAAAAATGAGGCTATTATCTCGAAAAGTCTAGTCGTATTTCAAGGTAAATAGAGGTAGTAACAAGATAAGTAATTGCAGAATCGTCCTATTCCCGAGAGTGATATCTATTTATTTTTATTAGTTGATAAAACTGTTTACTTTGTTGTTTTCCAGCAACATTAATCAAACGGGAGAAACTTCACCTGTGTATGCTAAGTTCCAAGCAGCCTTTATTAAAGAGACGTTAAATTAAATACTTGTTGGTAAAGCTATATGAAGTATATGAAGAATCGCTATGAGGATAATTGTATATGGGCTACTTCTTATCTCGAAAAAATGCTGAGCTAACTGGTAATAAAATACTTAGCATTGTGTTATTTAATTTCCATTACTAACAAAACATTTCGAATTATCACAAATCCACTCCCATTTTATTTCCACTGTCTTCATGCAAAGAAACCATCTTAAACCAATAATGAATTCAATCATAAAGAAAGCAAGCTTCTCGCCGTATTGTCGAACGAGTGCCGGGTGAGTGTCGGGCGAGTGCCGGGCGAGTGTCGGGCGAGTGCCGGGCGACTGCCGGGCGAGTGCCGGGCGAGTGCCAGGCGAGCACCGGGCGGGTACGATCGCCGTTTGTTTGATCTAAATAGACGCAGATTGTTCTACCGGCCCGGCTCGAAGATCCAAGTGATTCAGGCCCTGGGAGGAAGCCTGATCCAATGGGCCTCCAATTACGATGCTTCTACAAATATGTATTAATGACTGGTTCTTGTGATTAGGAAATAATTGTTTGTAGATGATGACGATTAATTTGACGAAAAAGGAATGTTTACAAATGTGAGACAAACCTGCTTTGATTAAAGTCTGTTTACACAATGTTCGAAATATTTACTATAAGAAAATAGCAATTCTTCGCTCATAAAATTATATTTACATCCATATTTATATCTTATCAAACAATTTAATAATTATATTTCCATTCAAACACAGATTAATGTAATTAACAAGAATGAAAGACACAACTGGAAATGCTCACACAACACGGCCTCGTGTGTCAATAAGGCACATTCTTGGGCACAAAAAGGCTTCCACTTACGACCGTTTGAGCAGCCACAGCCGACTATATTACGAAATTAATTAACTTCGAAATGATATCGGCATGAATATAATGTTCATTAAAGCTCATTTACGTATCGGGTATCGGTTGGAAGACAAATAGCGGACGTAAATAGTACGGCGGCGGAGGCGGCACAAGAGGCAAGGCTCCCTCAGAAAGACGCGGCGTGACAATGCGACTACACGATTTTTGAAAATCGGCTTCTAGATTGGTAGAACAATTTCTATAATACCCGAGTCGTATCTGCAGAAGCCTTCAAACGCGAGGCAATGTTTGTTTCGATTAACAACTCTGTAACTTGTTTTGTGAACAGTCTTCGAGTTGACTACTATGTGGTACCAGTTTGTGGTAGGTAAGGGATAACCCATTATTAGTACGTACTGAAGTGAGAAGGATCGATTTGAAGGTCACCGTTAAAATTGAATATTGGTCTACCTCAGACAAGATACCCCTAAATATGCCTTTCGGATTTGATATTACCTCTAATGAAACGCTTTAAGTACTTTTATGTGAGTGAACTATGAAATAAACAAATAATTCAATGAACTGTAAACTTCATCCGTTACAGGTAAGTTTTAGTTTAGTTAACATTTGTAGTGATAGTTTTGAACTGCACAATACAACACTAGATTCACCGTCGGGGTTCCGTAAGAGTTCACGAGGAAGTCAATTGTTTTCCACGAGGAAAATGTATATTGTATTAAGTTTTGTTTATATTTTCCGTATTGGTGGCAAACAGAATTTCGCCGAGGGGAAACTTGAAACATTCGATTGGAAAATATCAACCATTCGATTGGTTATCGACTGTGGTTTGTTTAATTTCGGTCACAAAACAAGTTACTTTTGCATTCCTTTGTTTTATTTTATTAACATTTGAATTCAACTTTAGTCGAGCTTAAATCTGTGGATTGTTTGTATTATTAAACTGAACATGTTGGCTTGCATGTAGAATATAGAATTCAAACATTTAACGGTTGATTTTCTCATAGATTGTGCTCTTGACACAACAGGCGTGCTCGATTATTTGTGCACCCAACTAGACGTTATTGAACTAAATTAATGAAATCAGTGTACGATCGACTAACCAACATACCGGGCTCGTCGGTACCTCTCCTAACCATTAGACACTACACCGTACACTCAGCATTATAAACAGATTCCTGTATCGCCTTGCTACTACCCTGGTATTTAGCCTGCTCGGTATGCGAGTCTAATGACAAGCTGTGCACTCCGCCGCAACTACGTCACGTCTCAGTCAGTGCACCTCTCTTTGGCAGCTCGACAGATGTTTATGTTGCTAATTAGCACTTCCTCGAGGGTGTGGCCGCCTGGCGCGACTCTGATTTTAGTAGCGTTTAATAAACTACTACGAAACCTTGCAGAGAAATTCAAAGACTGAGTCTATAATGGTAGTAATTTAATTATTTGCCAGACATCTGACATCATCCTTTCAAAACATATAATAAGGCAAGTCACCACCTATGTATGTGAAACTTGATATAAATATTATACATCTCTCACCATTTGCTCTGAAATGATTTGCACGTTCACTTCTGAGGCATTTCCTTGAAGAGATCACAACTAAAGTTCAAGCAGCTAGTTGTTGCTAATTAACACTTCCGGTGAAACTGATCCTCGCTCAGCAGTCGAAATTCACAAACACGTTTAAATAGTATAGCAGTTCGTTTTTGTTTGTTTTGTTTTTAAAAACAAAACGTTGCCCAACACTAGGAATTTCTCCTGTATCCTGGGTGCGTATACAAACATATAAACACATTTACACAAACAGTCAGACCCGAAACCAACCGTTCTGTAAAGTATCTATATATATTATGTAGATATTTCTCTTACAAATAATACCTAAATCTTGAGGCCTTACATTGTAACTTGATACACCAACTCACACAATTGAACTACGTATTAAATATGAAGCTCCTTGTATTGTTCCAAGTACCTGATATTCTCATTTACTCCTCATATCAGATTGCTAACTAAACAAAGGCCTAGTGAGCATTGTTCGCGTTAGACATATGGTGTTTTTATCCGGGCCCCATGTTACCATCGACACCGCCATACATCTGCGAGACGTTTCCGCTTCCGTCGGTTATCGATGGAGTGTCGTGAGATTGATGGGCGGTCTAGCGACACTCGCGACACGCTTCGAGACATTCGCTGACGATGAGTAGTTGCGACAAATATAACTTACTCTTTACCTTAGAAGGCAGTGGTGAGAAGTTTATGAAAGATTTTATTGTTTTTATTAATGCATGTAAAGGGCCCTTGCCAATTATTTTTTTTCTTTTAAAAGGATACGTTTTTAATAATATTCATCTATACATTAAAAAATGGCACTAACAATTATTATTATTTAGCCTTGTCGTCAATTTCACGATAGAGAGCCTGTCTAATCATCATCTGCCTAGCCCTTTCCCAACTATATTGGGGTCGGCTTCCAGTCAAACCGGATTCAGCCAAATACCAGTATTTTACGTGGAGCGGCTGCCTACCTCCACAACCAATTTACTGGGTAACACGGTTCTCTTTGGCAAGACTGGTGTATCTGATAGATTTCCAGGACTATCCGTAACGCCTGTCAAAGATCTACAGATGACAGTCGGGACCAACGGCTTAACGTGCTTTTCGAGGTACGGCGGAGTATCGGTATGTCAAGTTCGTCACCCATCCACAGACCAACCTCGGTAAGCGGTGCTCAAACTTGAAAGATCGACCCGTGAAGCTTTTTTGTTTAGCCACAAGTTCACTATCCTAACTAATATTATGAATGCGAAAGTAAAACGTAATCGTAAATCGCGTGAGCGATTCCGAGGGCAAAAGTTGGTTGTCATATAATGGGGAGACGTCAAAGTTCGCGGATTATTTCCTAGAAAAAACTAATTCATTACTATTTAATAATAAATTCTCATAAAGTATATATTTTTTTACTATAACTTCACGTCTATCGTTTGATACCCATATTAAAAAGGAGTTAGAAAAAAAAATGTGCTCTGTCATCTTGGAGCGGCGGCCATTTTGAAATTATTACAATATTATGCACAAAATTTCAGCTCAATCGTATACCAACAAATGATCAAAAGAGGTTTGCAAAATTTGACGGACAAACTTACATACAATGACATAACATATACGAACGGTGCAAGTTAAATAGAAGCTTGTAATAATAACCTACAGCTAGGCTCGAAGGAAACTAACAATTCTTTGCTCAAGGAAAACATTTTGTGGTAGAATTTACGCCTGAAATCTACACCAGCCCTTACCGTTTGAAATTCATACGTATTACCGTTTCTATGAAGTAGACGTTGTATAGAACAGTGGTCTATTATGTCGCAGTGTATGTTAATAGGACGGGTCGCTGAGCCGGCCCGGGGGAAATCGACAGCTGTCAAAAGTTGGACACTTGTCGCGCGTGTGATTGTGTCGCGCCAGTGAGGACGCGCCCTAACGCGTGACTTCAGCGTCAAATGTGACACGTGTGATTGTGTAAGAGTTGTAGATAACGATAATAGTTTGTGTCAATACGGGAACACGGAAACAAAAGGTGTTCACGTGTTGTTACGTGTACGTATGTTGGTGTTTTTTTTGTAATAACTACCTTAAAGTTACAAGTTAGCATGTCACTATGAATATTTTACAATCAAGTACCCATTAAGGCTTTTTTGGTTTAATGATGGGATAAGTTAGAACATAACATAATATATAAGAACCGTAATTAGGGTTTTCCGTACATCCGCATACGGAACCCTAATGAGGTAATTTGTGTGTCTGCCTGCCTGTCCGTCTGTCACAGGCAGTTTGCTAGGAATCTACGGGACCGAATTAGTTGAAATTTGAAACACATCGATTGAAAAGCTTACTGTTTAGATCTCAAATATTTTTTCTAAGTAATTTAAAAATAAATAGTTCATTTGGATTTAACCAATAAAAGTATATTCTTAAATGATTTAACATAAAGGCTCGGCCAAACCAGCGCACGAGCGCGTCCCCTGTGTGCTCGCGACCTCGACTTATTTGCGGCCGCGCCGTCGTTTGTTTTTAGGGAGGTCTGATGGATCCCTCGATGATACAGCGCAGTTTTTACAAGGTACGCTTGTGGGGAGGACATTTTCTTGTAAGTAAAAAGTTGTTATTGCAAAAATATTTCGTTGACACATCATTCATGTTTCTTTAGTCCTACAGATATCTTATTCTTTTGTTTCAGAGATTTATTTCGTATCCAAGTTTTGATTCACCCAAAAAAAGTTACTTAAATTAAACAGATTTCTTTTGGAAGTAGAACTACGCAGTATACCACGGTTATATCCAGAAATATAAAAAAGAAAGTAAGACTATCACGTTACATATTTCCCGTGGAAGCGGATTACAATATTCAATCTTGTCAGATGATTAGATTTGCGTGCACTCCCCTCCCCCGCTGCCTCCCCTCCCCCGCCGCACATACAGCTAGTGGAGTAAAGTGTATTAATTCAATAACATGTGGCTGCGGGTGAGTCGCCTCAGTTCGGCTGTTCCGTACAACTTGCAGAGTTAGCGGCTCTTCGAGGACGAGGGAAGACGGAATGGAAGCGTCGCATACATACGTACACAGGTACGTGCGTGTAGGTCATACACATTATACGACAATGTGCTGTTAGATGCAAGATTAAAATAGTCCTTTTAGACTAGCCATCGGCGCGGCAACGAGTGTAGTAAGTACCTGCAGCATTGTGAATTGGATCTTCCAAAAACAGCATCTTGCCGCTCGCCTGTTCGCGCTAAGATAATTTTAGGGGAATAAACTTAATATTGGATTGAAAAGTAGTTAAATAAGTGATGACTCTAGCTATTGACGTCACTAATAGTGGTTATTAGGAAGCCTCAACCTCGCAGCAGCCTGTCGCCTTGTGTCGCCGGCTGGCTCCTCGCCAGCATGACACGTGCGCGCCGCAGACCCGATATAATCGATACCATCGGGCACGTGCTGCACATGCCACCACACATTTGATTGGAAATCTTAACGTCTCCAGACTTTACCAGTCTTTTAAGCAGCCATGGCTTGGAAACAGAGGGCTCGTTTTTAGGTAGGCAATTAACAGATTCCAAGTTGCACATCAATCTACCCGTAATAGGTAGCTAAGCATGCGGACCACCCAAAAAACCGATCTAATCTACACTGGAAACAGTATTCCTGCAGATATTCTAAGAGAAAATATTCGGCAGAAAAAACCGAAGTGATTTATTTTTATCCAGGGATTTCAGGTCACATTTTCATATCAAATGTAACGATATGGAATTTTTCTACCCGAGTTTTCCGACAGAATTTTTATGCTATTAACTGTTCAATACTTCCGAGAAAATGAACGACAAACAAAGTAATTGCTTTGAACCTCGGAGCCGCAAGTACGTACTGGATCAACTCGATTATCGGTTAACTCGCAAATACCTTTTATCCGCCAATGTCACGGTCAAACGCTCAGCCAGTTAACCGGAAGTAAACCGCCCCCAATCACCGGCATCCTCTTTATTAATACTTGTTGTGATCCTTTGATACAGCGGCTTACGGGGGTTGAAGGGGTTATCAAAAGGAAGGACGTCGGGATTCAATGTATCGCCCGGACTCGCCGGCCGGCACTCGGCCCACGTCGCTTTGCCAAATAATCTTATGACAGATCTGCGACGGAGTGCGGCGGCGGGCCGACGGCGGCGGGCCGGCGAGGCACGGCGGGTCGCCGAGGCACGCGGCTCGTCGGCTGCCCGCTATTGTATGTGACAGATCTCGTTTCGCCGCGGGCGCCAACAAATGGCTCGAGAAAAATGGAGATTAAAACGTTGTCACATTTTTGTTGTAGCAACGGAGAACGGATAATTGAAAAGCTTAAAGGCGTACCGTGTTGACTTATATGACAGATTGACATTCTTTTCATATAAATAAAGGCAATTTAAAAATACCATTCCTGGGTTCCTCCGAATTTTGTGCGTAAACTGTGCCTACTCGCTACAATTATTCATAAGCCCGTTTCCTCGCTAACTAAAGTCAACCAAGCGAACACCCAACTTCGCAAGGTGCAAACAAGTCAACTTGATCTCGCCAAAGACGTTTTATTAATGACTGAGGAAGTGCAATTCATCGGGCGAAGTAAGTCGTCCGCACGTATTTTGTTCGGCCGATGAAAATAAAACATTGAACGGCCTGAATAAGGTAACACGTTGGCCTGAACTTTTTCTTGGAGCCTCATGAAACATTTCGCAGCTTCTGCATAATTCCGGGAACGGCTATGGTGTCGAATTTGAGCGAAAGCGTGCCTACGGCGTAGCGGTGTTGTACGACGTAGGCTGCAGCGTAGCGATGTGCTACGGCGTAGGCAGTAGCGTAGCGGGTTACGATTACGTTTTGCGGTGGTTACGTTTTAACAAGAGCGTCAATTTACAATGCAGAATGATTAATCTACGAAAGCATTGTGTAATATATTGAAAATTGTAAAACCGCCTTACTTTTTCTGTAAGAGTGCACCTACATAAGATTCTGCTGATACAAATATTTTGAATCATTATTCAGACAACGCAAGTTGAGTTGTTTGCATTGATATTTTTTGTTTCATTTAATAAAAATGTAAAACCAAGCCTGGCCGCTGTATCTCGTCACTCCGGCCACTCCCGCGCCACGCCGCTCCGCGGGCGAAGAGTTGCGACTCGCTGACTAAATTATTTATTCGTCTATTTTCCTGTTTACTTTCATTTGCATTTAAGAAAGCAATTTCGGCGTCATTTCGTGCGCCAACGAGTTGAGTCCCGCCGCCTGTGTGTGCTGCTGTCGGAGATGTTATCTGTACATACTTCCTTTGTTTCTTCTCTTGAACTTGAAATTTTTGCAGCAAAAAGTGAACGTTTTTGCAAGTATTTTTTGGAGGATTTAGCTATGGGTGCTTTTCAATGTAGAATTTGTTTGTGTGTTTCCAAATAATTTAGTTTAAGTTTCTCCAAGCCAATTTTTGCTTGAAGTTGTCTCGTAACGTACTCACACAACACACAACGACAACCCATTCATAATTTACACTGTCTAATATTCAATACAGGTTCATTGTAAATTCCTAAATATAGTTATTATTTTCCGGATCACAGTTAAAATGATAACGCCGATGATTGAGAATGATAGTTAATTGAAGCGAGTGTGATCGACCGCTGACGTGGAACGCGCATGTTACTGCTAGTTAATATTAACTGTGATGCGCTCATGAGCGACACCTAATCTAACGTGTTTACTCGTTGATGATATTGTTGAAGTTTTTGTTGGAATCTGATCATGTTACAAGTTAGATTGTGATATTAATAAAAAGTCTTATGAAGACAACAATGCTATCGTGATTCCTGCGATTAAGGCATAGCGCTACGTGTCCTGTGAAGCTTCGTCACAATGACACACGGCACAACAGAATCATGATGGTATTGGCTAGCATAGCTGTTTTGTAATAATATATAGTAGTCTATGGGCCAAAGTAGCCTGAAATCAAGAGGTTATTACAGTAGGGTGCCTGAACAGTGCAAACGCATAATGTGTGATTCAGCTTCTAGGTCACTCATACTATATCAGCACCCTCTGTATTAACTACATTATGAATATTGGAATTATTGTATTATGAGTTTTACTCGTAACATCGATGTGCAGTCGAAATTTCGGTAGCGTACGTCAATCGCATGGGATAGGTGCTCTCGACAATTATAGTTGTCGCTGATAAAATGTCATTTCGTCTAGGCCCTCTTAACGTAGAGACAACAATCATGTGAAGTAGTATCAAAAAAACTCGTTACCTAAGAAAATAAAGCGCAAGTCACACTAAAGTTATGGGAAACTTCAAAGGTCTTCGAAACCATGTTTGCTTTTTGCGAGATCCATAAATCACTCACGCCATGGGGTGAACAGCAAACTATCGACTTGGTTCACCATATCAGCGCATCCGGCGCCCACTCTGTGTTTGTACAATTTTTCAAATAAAACCGATCACTCCGTCTCGCTACGCACCGTCCGTTCCGTTCCGCTTTACTTTGGTATTGTAGCAACTAAATATTGAATCTCTATTTATATAGAATTTGGTGGAATTCAAAAGTGAGAACACAGCATGATATAATCATTTAGAGTTTTGAGGAGTGTTTAGGAATTTAAAAGAAATTTATAGTTTTTAGGAATAACTTTAACGTTAATTTGAACGCTAACGTTTGCGAATTGCTCGATTAGTTCTCCTGCTGAAGTATCAGAAGAACTTTCTGTTTGCTTTTTTATTTCTGTTTTTTCTACTATCTGACAGATTTCTTTCACAAAAAGTGGTCCGCACCGTCCCGCTCCGCTGTCCACCGCACGACACCGCAGCGGCCCGCCCGCCACTGACGGCACACCGCAAATATTGGCGCTGCCTTATCTAAATTGCTTGTATGAATAATGTGAAGCTTATGGAGTAACCGCTTCACTCTGGTTTATTAACTACCCCACAGAAACTTACAAATTGATTAGCTTCATACACCAAGAAATTGCTTAAATAATCTGTTGGCTTTTAAACCAACTTAATGCAAGTAAAATAGAATTCCAAATACCAAGTAACTACATTGCAATATCTTCATATTTTTTCCTCATTTTTAAATTACGTTATAATGAAATACCCATCAAGTCAAACATATTGGTAAAGCTAAGTTTTAATTAAAAAGATATGGGTAGAGTCTTTCCTGATGGGAAATTACTTATTTTTACTCTCGTCAATATTATTATCGTCGTCCAAATACCCACGCGGCGTAAACATGTTCTGTTTTCCTAGATAGGATGGAAAAACGTTACTAACAAGTACTTGTACTTATCTTATCTTTTACGATTCAAGTAGTTGTTGTTGTCTTTCTTTTGTTGGTAAATTCCGTAAGAAATAATTCTGTACTTAGAATAATTACCTAAATGTGGGAAAGTCCGATTTTAAAGTATGTTTTTCATATCGTCGGTCTAGATGTATTTTATGCAAAAATTTTAAAACAAAAATTCTGGAGTTAACTCGTTAGTGCCTCTTGAATTTGACAGAATTTTCACTTATTTGAAAGAAGATAGCTAGCAAAAAACAATGACCTCTCGCAACAAGCATAATAACAACTTTAAATAAGCTTTCCTGCTTGCCATCGCCGCAGTGTTCCTCTTTCGATGTCAGTCCTGTGAGTGAAATTGATGTCAAAAATCTATTTGTGCTATCTCCTCTTCCACTTCCACTGTTGGCAATGATAATCTATGTCTCTCTCAAATCTCAAGAATTATCTCTCCTTTTCTCCCTACTATACTTCCTGTTTTGACCCACACTTTTTACTTCTCCTTGTTTTTCTTGCACAGTTCCTGATGCTGTAAAACAAGCCTATATCATCCCGTTACCTAAAATCCCTAACCAAGTCTCTATGACCGATTTCAGACCAATTTCCATCCTCTCTAAAGTTCTTGAGCACATTGTCCATCAGCAACCTTCTCTATTTCTTTCTAGCAATGATTTCCTTAGTCCATTCCAATCCGGTTTTCGGCTTGGTCACAGCACTGTCACAGCTCTTTTAAAGATTACTGATGACATTCGCTGGGCTATGGACTACAAATCTCTGACATTACTTGTACTTCTGGATTTCAGTAGCGCCTTCAACTCTGTTTGACTTCGATATCCTTTTTGGGATCCATAAATCTTTCAATTTCTCTTCTTCCCTTATTAGTTGGTTCGAGAACATTAACGAATTTAAAAGAAATCTGTTCAAATTGTTAATTAACAAGGTGTATTATTCTGTTGACGAATATTTAAATGACAAACTTAAATCTAAATTCCTTTTTAATTTAATTGAATCTGTCTTTATGTTATTTGACATATTATTTGCTCTTTATTATTTTGATTATTGTTGTATTATTGAATTAGTGACATTATTATCTTTATTTTGTTTTCTTTGGTTCCTTTTACCTGATATCAATAATTGTATCTAAATTTGACATGATTTATAATTATTTTGAATTTATAGAATGTTTGTTTCTAAAAAATCCTTTGATATTTTCGATGCTTTTTTGCGGAACACAGTTCGGAGCTTATTTATTATTGTAATATTTATTGTATGTACCCTGTGTTCACGAAATAAATGAATTTGAATTTGATTTTCTAGAATGGGTCCCGACTGCACCTAACTAATCGGGTATGACGACTCTCTTGTTTTTGGGTTTTTTTCATTTCCAAATTACACAGAGACGCTGTCGAGTTTTTTAATTTTTTTTAATTACCGTGTATTTAATGGTGCAAGCCTAGTGTCCAGGGCAAAAGCTAACCTCCCTTCTTTCCATTTAAATCTATCTTTGGTAATCTGAGACCAATCTTTTAAGTTGGAATCTAGCTCATCTCGCCATCACTTCCGGGGTCTACCGCGTCGCTGGTTCCTAACCCAATCTGTTGCGACTTTCGCCCAGTTTTTTTGTGGAATGCAGCCGATATGGCCTGCCCAGTTCCACTTCAGTTTGGCAGCTGTGTTGCCTGCATCTACGATTTGAGTTTTTAAAAATAAACTCCTATCTTCGAGGCCACTCGCAGCGGTTGTGCCTTGATGAATCTTCTTCGGATTGGTGCTCTTTTACTGCTGGTGTGCCTCAAGGTAGCGTTCTCTCTCCCCATCTCTTTTCTATTTTTATGAACTCTTTCGCAAAAGTTATCTCCTCTTTTTCAACCTTAAAAATACGATCATGTTTCAGGATTTCGCAAGTTACTCAAGTGGCTTCGTAGAAACTCTCGGATATTGTGTTTGCTATTTAACATCCTTCACAACCCTACATCGCCTTCCTCTCCGCGAGAGCGCTTCTCCTATTCCCGTCCTTCTGATGCGCCTTGCAGGTCGCATCTTAGAAATCACCTTATTCCTACTAATTTACTGTGCACGCGGTACGGTTGCGGAATGCACTGCTGCCTGACATTAGGGACTGCAAACTCTTTCAGTTTTTAAAAGAAGAGTGAAAGAACACTACATTTCGGTACATAGTTGCATATTTAAACTATATGTCGGAGTTGGTTATCAATTAAAATTGTGGGTAGTTGACAAACTATGCAAACATAATTGTTTTGTTTTTCTTATTGTTAATTTAAGTGATTGTTACTATAAAATATTGTCTTATAAATAAAAAAATGATTTATAGAGTACTCTCTGTACACGCGAATAGAATTTTGGCAACATATTTGAATAATAGTAACCGTTGGACTTCTTCAGTACAATTGATGACATGTTATTTTGGTTTTAAAACGATTTACTTTGTTAAACCACTATTGTTTATATTTACGATTATTATTCTTGTACAATTTGATTAATTTACGATGTAAATCTTACAAGATTTAGCTAATTTTAGTGTTTAGTATCAAGTAAACACGTGACGTACTTCCATACGCCAGCGGACAGTGTTGTCGTGGAGTGGGATATCGTTTTATAAAAGAGTGTGCACTGGGTGTGCGAAGTGGGCTTAGTCTTAGTTTTGGTTGGTCTTGGTCTTAGGCTTGTCTTTGAACTTGACTCTAGAAAGAGCTCCTGCTCCGGAAAAACTGTCGGTTTACCTGGTACAGCACTGCTGTATATTCACATGGCTGTATTGGCTTGCTGATGCACTATATATTTGGGTGGCTTTGGCCTCTGTACGAACTGTGACCTTAAAGGTCTGTTCGAGTCTTGGTATTTTTATTAATGAGCGTTTATCGTTTATGTTGTGTGTGTATTTTTTAATGGTGTAATAAAACCCTGTTATTGATTACACTGTCTCCTTTACTCCAACTACTTCAAACCCTGACCATATACCGCTCTGGACCATCCCCTGCTACATATACATTATTTTTTAAGTAGTATGTATTAGTATGATATTCATTTTAGTCATATTTATGTATAGTATGTTATAATAAAGATTTTTGTCCTTTTTCTACGTAAGTATAACTGTTACACACGATGTCCACATCTCTTTTATTCTATTTTCCTTTCGCAGGTATGCTGGAAGAGATTTCTTTAGAAATAAGCACCACCTTTGTACCTATTTTTCTGTTTCCTGCTTCTTATCTATTTGTTAAATGTGTGTACATAAACTGTTATATAAATAAATAAACAACCTTAATTTGATGTAACCCCGTAAGCTATACTAGTCTAGTTAGATCTTACAAGGTTACACCTGATACAATTTATAAAAGATGCGTATTTTACCTAATTTGTAAAATAGTTTTTTGTCTCCCCTGATAAGTTCATCAGTTACCATACACGAGGTGTCACATCTAGAACGACGATATACACAATTACATTTGTGTCCATTACCTTCCACCCACGTTCATCTTGTGGGAAAAATTAAAACCTATTTATCTGCCTACCCACTTCCTACTTCCAATATTATTTTTTACAAGTGTTCCATTTTCTCGGAGCCTTTAAAAAACTCCATCTATGTTGTAAGGATGATATAACTAAGAGGCTACTTATCACTTTATTTTCAAAGTATCTTTATCTTAAAATACTTCCTTGATAATTAATTATCAGGAAAACCATCAATTTCAAAATTTGGAAAAGAGGATTAAAATAATAAGCCTGTAGACACACCATTTTTCCTACCTACTTGGCAAAAATAGTGTCAATAATATAGAGATAACTACCCCACTATTCCCGTGACTATCAAAAGAATCTCACCGAAAATTCAAAGTGAAAAAACCCGTACAAGACATTAGTGTTTATTTAGTGGCAATAGAGAGCGATCTCCGCGCACGCTATCACTCGTTTTTTATTGTCGTTCGCAACGATTTGGCTGCGAGATTAATAGGGGATAATTATCTGAGCGCTGGCTTCGAGCCAACCCCTCCCCCCCTCCATCCTTCGTGCCGCACCGCACACCCGCGCCCCCGCACCCCCGTGCTGGGGAAAAACTATCAGCTAAAGTTCAGGCGCTAATTTTAAGTCATTCCGGACTGAATGAGATGTTTAGATTGGACTGATTTGATTGGGTACTGTTTTTATATGGACTTTTTGCATTACAGGTTGTCAAGAAAGCTAGGTAGATATTTAATACATACATAGATCTATGTGAAGGCTCTAAAAATAGGTTGGCGCACAAGTAAAGCGTACATATGTACTTAAGGCTATCAAGCATTAGCTGTTTCATAAAGTGATGAACAATGTGGTTTCATATTATTTCAAAAGGTAGCTGTAAGCTTCCGTCGATCCTTTTGGTAAAAAAACTAGTACGACTAATTCATGGTATAGGTACATCCAGATAATAATAATTCTATGCCAGTTTTGTACAAAGTTATTTGACCCAGTCTTATTTCCAAGAAAGGTTTTCATCAGTAGTATGTCAACATAACTGAGGACATCAATCAGTCCGGGAGGATCACAAACATTCGGTACAACTATGTGAGATATTCGTTTTCTCATATTTTCTTTGATCCTTGAGATGAAGGAGCGAGTATATTGGTTAGTTGTCGTCCCACACAAGTTGTAGGAACAAGCTAGGGGGCTCGTCACACAGGGGACTTGGCAACTTACTGCCGCAGTCACATAGGCTTTGTTATAATACTGAGTTATTCAAGTTTTAGTAGGTACTGAGAAACAAGAGACAAAATCAGTGCAAAGTTTGGATTGTCGGAAGACAATTTAATAAGTACTCAAATAATTTGTAGACTAAGTAAAAAGCTAGAAAGTAACACAAATTAGTTAGAACCGAGAGGTGTTATATCGTAGTTACTCGCTCCATTAATCAAGGGAGGTTCTTTACAAACATAGATATTAACAATATTAATGGTTAAATCCTAAGACAGCATAGATGAATTTGAAAATAGAATAAATAGTCCACGATTGGCTAGCTTGCAACAAAACGTTAATCTTTGTTTGAACGCTATCTCACACACAAAGTGCGTAGACAAACCTCCATAACTAGTTATTCGATTTTATTAGTTGTTTCATAGAAGACAAGATGAATGACCCTGTTCTCTATAAAACAGAAGAAGAAGCCTACACATTTCTTTCCCACGTTCTAAAAGAATCAGTTTCAGCCAAAATAATGGTGTATTTACGAAGACTGCCGTTTGTCTTCAGAAGTGAGGAGCATTGGGATGCAGCTCAGGCCGCGCAGAGGTTTAACGAGCGCGATATTACCCGCCAGGCAGCCAGGCCCGGATCGGGTAATACCCGACCCGCTCGTACGGCGCCTCACTATTACACAGTTTGGGAATGGTTAGTGGCTTTTAGAAGACTGTTACGTTTTAACCTGAATCGTTCTACTGAGTGAATGTAGTAGGTTTAAAGAATATCGCAGTCTACAGTTGAACATACCTACAACTCTAAAAACTAAAAGGTATATTCGACCCTTCCAAGTAAAAAGTTTTCTGAGACCGTTTTGCAAACAAAAGCGCAAGGCAAAGTTATTAGTACTTTATTTGTTTTTTCATTTATCAATGGTTCTGCATGGTTTTTCCCACAAGCACATAGTACAAGCTATGTTTCGAAAGTACGAATATAATTCGTGATAAGCAATGTATGTAGAATGTGTTATTGTTGGGAACTAAAACAGCGAGTCGGAGCTCATTTAAATAAAGGTTATAACTTTTTGCTTCATTGTTCCGCTATCCGCGACTGTTGCTGTACTAGGCATACTCACACTCACACTCATACTCACACTCACACTCATACTCACACTCACACTCATACTCACACTCACACTCATACTCACACTCACACTCATACTCACACTCACACTCATACTCACACTCACACTCATACTCACACTCACACTCATACTCACACTCACACTCATACTCACACTCACACTCATACTCACACTCACACTCATACTCACACTCACACTCATACTCACACTCACACTCATACTCACACTCACACTCATACTCACACTCACACTCATACTCACACTCACACTCATACTCACACTCACACTCATACTCACACTCACACTCATACTCACACTCACACTCATACTCACACTCACACTCATACTCACACTCACACTCATACTCACACTCACACTCATACTCACACTCACACTCATACTCACACTCACACTCATACTCACACTCACACTCATACTCACACTCACACTCATACTCACACTCACACTCATACTCACACTCACACTCATACTCACACTCACACTCATACTCACACTCACACTCATACTCACACTCACACTCATACTCACACTCACACTCATACTCACACTCACACTCATACTCACACTCACACTCATACTCACACTCACACTCATACTCACACTCACACTCACACTCATACTCACACTCATACTAAAGTTTGAGTATGAGTATACTCATACTCAAACTTTAGTACTATAGTATCTAAGAGAATAGCGTTTTAATTTAATTGTTTTTTTTTACAAAAGATGAAATAATGTAGCTATACCTCCAGCGTACAAATTCGTTTGGAAAAATTTAATATGTCCACCTACTCGATAAGTTCCGGCAGAAATGATTATTTATGAAATTGTTGGAATTTTCCGTACCACACTTTTCGAGTTAACTACTTACAAACAAAAACAGAAAAGGTAAACTTTTAATGAATATCTAACGATTATCGTTTAATAGGACCAACCGCGCTATTTCCAATTTAACAAACCTCAGTACAATAAAATATCGCACCAGAATAGCACAAAGCGGTGCGCAATAATAATTAAAGTGAGGTAATAATCATGAATACAGCCTTCGATTATTATAACGCAACGAAGAAGCCTGGCTCGCTTCCAGCAGGCGGGCGGAGTCGGGAGGCACGCTATGCGACTAAATCGATAATCGATACGATAAAACTTTTATTCGATCCAATTTGAATAGAGTTGAGGAGCACGCGCGCCCGTTCGGCAGGTATGAGGAATATCTGAGGACGCATCGCCATTGCTGAGGCTCATATTGTGCAGCTTGAATGGGTTCGAGAGGTTTTGGGAGGCTGTTGGTTCAGTAAATTTGTATGTTTCAGATTGACTGTAAAAGGCTGTTACAAAATCGCACAATGGGTTTATGTGGCATAATTGGAATACTTAAGGCCTCGTTTACGACGCCCCGCGTCTCCGTTAACGAGCACTAGCAGTTGGCTCACCTGCTCGTGTGTGGTGATCTATAAACATCTGCTATAAAAGTTCTAGTTATGTCCTAGTATCTGGTCTTTTCTCTTTTGTTTTCAGTTAAATGTTAATCTTAATATTTGTTCTTACTTACATAATTTCATCATCATAATCATATCAGCCGAAAGATGTCCACTGCTGGACATAGGCCTCCCTCAAGTGTCACCACAACAGCCGGTCCTGTGCGTCTCGCATCCAGCGGCTACCCGCGACTCTCACCAGGTCATCGGTCGACCTTGTGGAAGGTACGCGGTCGCCACTCTAAGAGTTTTCGGTCACATCGACCATCTGTTCTGCGAGCAATGTGCCCTGCCCACTGCCACTTCAGTTTGGTGATCCTTCGGGCTATGTCGGTAACCTTGGTTCTCTTGCAGATATCGTCATTCCTGATTCGATTTAATTACTACTAATACTATTGTTAAAGAATTATATAATTTGCAGGCATGTCAGTTCTCTTCCAGTTTATACTTTTTTATTTTCTTTTCTTCTTTTTAAAGTTGTCATAAGCGCCTTACACACCATTGTTGAAGTGGATTCTCCCCAATTTACTATCAGGTTTTTATTAAGGCCTTAATTTAGGTAACATTAACTGTTACTGAAGATGAGCAAACGAGTAACTTTCCCATAAAACCGTTTTGAAGTTTTCATCTAGGCATACGTTATACGTGTTACTGCTAAACCCAAGCTATTAAAATAGTTTTACTGCATCCCCAATGGCCTTAAATGTTGAAACGTTTAAGCTTCACTTATAACTTTATTTATTTGCTAAACTAAGATGAGTTTCCTAAATGAGTTTTGTGGCAGTAAAGCCGATACACATGACCTTATTACACACTCATCTATACTTATAATATACCTACTAGTGGCCCGCCCAGGCTTCGCCCGGTTGTATATTTTTCACAACCCTCACCATGACAATTTATTACGAACACAACAAAAAAGAATGATTGAAATCGTTCAAGTCGTTCTCAAGTTATGCGCGGACATACATTTCAGTGATTGATTTTTATTTATATAGTGGAGCTCGTGGCTAAAAAATAACAGCCGCACGGGCCGATTTTCAAGGTTAAGCAAAGCTTATCAAAGTTGGTCTGTGGATGGGTGACCATCATAACATACTGAGTTTCCTCCGTGTCTCGGAAAGCACGTTAAGCCGTTGGTCCCGGCTATCATTTCTCGATCTTTGGCAGTCGTTAGGGATTGTCAGAAGCCAGTAAAATCTGACTCCAGTTTTGAATACCGTGTTACCCAGTTAATGGGTTGTGGAGGTCTGGTAGGCAGCCGCTCCACCTAAAATACTGGTATTCAGCTGAATCCGGTTTGACTGGAAGCCGACCCCAATTTAGTTGGGGAAAACCCTAAGCAGATGATGATGATTTTTATTTATATAGAAGATTAATACTATTTTCACGTGTAGGAGTAAATGTAGGCAGATGACCTAATTTCTGAAAATAGCGTCTTCAATACATTAGTATTGAAGACGCTATTTTCGCGCTAGTAAAACAAAAAACGCCAAATATCGACACCGCTGAAGTCCCTCCTTAGCTTATCTGTCAATAGATTTTACAATATGACTTATTATATTCTGTGCTAATGAACACCGAAGACCTTGCGCCGCACGCCCAGTCAGCAAATAGTGTTACCGTAGCTGAATATTGGGCCAAACAAACAATTTAAGTATAGGGGTGAGCATATTTGTCATCGATACGCTAAGAAGAAGATAGAAATAACGTCGACGGTAATAAAAAGCCGCACCGACGAATGGTTTACCTATCACAGTTCAGATATAGTGATAAATAGAGTGCAGATATGATCGGGATGATGAAGCCGGAATCAATGGCGCACGCGGCGTCACCGGCTAACTCCCGGTGAGTAACGACCGGCCGGCGCCGTGCCGGGCCGGCGCCGTGCCGGGCCGGGCCGGACCGCCGTCTTTACGAGCCGCGCTTACGCCGGTCATTACCGCCGTGATGGACGTCCGGCGGCGCTGGCCGGCCTCCAACCGACGCCAGTGCCAACCTATCATATGTACTGCTAATACTAAGTTTTTGGTATCGGGCTCATATTTTGCCGGAATTATGGATACAAAGTAAACATTCTTTTGTTGTTTTAAGTCCGCCTGTATATCATTACTGTACATACAATTTAAATAAATAAACATTTAAGTAACACTGCAAGCTTTTTAGTAGTCATTTGAGACGATTTTTTTCACTTATTGATATTTTTCTTTATATTATAAGATCCTCCAAATAGCTCTCGTACACAACACACACAACACAACACACACACAACACACAACTACTTCATATGTTTGGTATATTTATGTATTTTAATTTTTTATACAAACTACAGTCATAAACAACCATGTCATAAATGGCGAATTAAGAAGGTAACAAAAACCTTAGATTTAGGTACCAGAACAGACTGAATATGTATTTGGTAATTAATATCTCACATTCAGCCTTGTTAAATAACCATACTATTATGAAATATTGTACTACTACAATTATCTATAGATTATTAGAATTAAAAATCTGCCAATAAGGATCATATGGTCTGTAGTTTGACAGTCTTTTTAGGGTTCCGTATCCAAAGAGTAAAACGGGACCCTATTACTAGAATCCGCTGTCCGTCTGTCTGTCCGTCTGTCACCAGGCTGTATCACATGAACCGTGTTGTTAGACAGTTGAAATTTACACAGATGATACACCATCTGTGTAAATTTCAACTGTCTAATAACACGGTCTTCTGTTGCCGCTATAACAACAAATACTAAAAAACATAATAAAATAAATATTTAAGGGGGCTCTCATACAACAAACGTAATTTTTGTGCTCGTTTTTGCTTGATATTTATAACGGCAACAGCTTGGCGCTTCAAATATTCACAGATTATTTAGTTATACATATATTCACTTTAAAAATAAATAATTAAATTAAAATAAAACACATATTTAAGTGCCCATGCAACAAACGTGTTTTTTTGCCCTTTTTTATAGATAATGGTACGGAACCCTTCGTGCGCGATTTTGACTCGCACTTGGCCGGTTTTTATTGTTATGGCCCTTAATGTATAAAATACTACTCAAAAGTAAGTGTCAAATAAGAATAACTTAGAAACAACATAGTTGTCAACCCTACTTCGTGTCATGGCTCAAGCTCCATGTATCGACAGACAAACTTTAACTGAAACTCACCGGGCGCGCCCGCTCAGCCGCTTCAGCGCTGTTCAGTGCAGCGCCCGTTACACGCGGACCGCTCATCGAGCGCTGCAGGGGATTCATTACCTGGTGATCATGTGAGGGGATGGGCTCCAACTTTGATTGGCTGTTAGTGGGCCACCGTTTTAAAACTTTATCGTGAGGTATTTGGGAGGGAATAGTTAAGATATTGTCTAAATTAAGTAGCTAGTTGGGTTGTTTCTGAATAAAATCTGCAGTCATTACAACTTTGAGGTTTGACGTTGGTATTTCATGAATGTAAAGTAATTTGAATGGTAAACTTGCTATTTTTCGTGGCTTCACTTGCGTCAAAATAGCAAAAAAACCGGCCAAGTGCGAGTCGGGCTCTCACACGAAGGGTTCCGTACCATAAACCGAAAAAACACATTTCTTGTATGGGAGTCCCTTTTAATTTTTTACTTAATTTTATTTTTATAACATGTTGTTATAGCAATTTCAACTGTCTACTCTATTACGGTTCTTAAGATAGAGCCCACTGACAGACATTCGGACGGACGGAAAGCGGAGGCTAATTTATAGGGTTCCGTTGGTTATCTTTCGGGTACGGAACCCTAAAAAGCAGCCTATAACCGTCCTCAGGGTCCCATCTATCTCTGTATCATAATCGGATCAGCGATTTAGGCGAGAACGCGTTACACCACTTCATCGTTTGGTTGAGACATATAATAATGAGTTTAATTCAATCGACATTCTTTTTCTTAGTAAAAATAAATTCAAGAAGCAAATCCAAGCAACTCTAAAAGATCAGCAAAATGCTATACAACGTGGGTAATGATTAATAATGTACGCACACAAACATACCTTAAATTTATTTTTTCTTTTAAATATATATTTAAATTAAAATCCAGAATGACCGTTTTACAGGTAGATACTGTATCTGTGTCTAAAGCTGGTTTCTAAATACTTTTTTATTGTAATCTGTGGAGAACGTAGTGGGTAGCATAATTGTTTAAAATGTAATATTTAAGATATTATGACTAGTTGTTATTGTGCTACTGTTTGTTTTTCCTTAAAAAAATAAAATAAATAAAAATAAAATAAAATAAAGAAACTCTCATTCATAATATTATAGTTAGGATCCCAGTTGTATTCGTCACCTAATAAATTCTCATTACAATGAAAATATATAATGATTCATATTATTTCGAAAACTGCATCAAAATACCAAGCATAATTTAACTACCACTGAACTAAATTTTTTAAAGAAAATTAATTCCGTCAAACATCTCGGCTGGGAGGCATTCGGCCAAACTATCGAAGTTCCCGATTCTTCCGCGCCTGGAACTTGTCCGGTGTTTAGCTGCTCTATTAGTTGGCGCATAAATCCGGGGAGGGCCGGATTAGCGGCATTGGCGCCAATTAACAGCCGCCGCTGACCTACTTGACGCAAAGTTTGTTTTATGAAAAAGTGATTTATTTACACCCAGGTGGCCGGTATTACGGTATTACGGCAGATTTGTGGGGAGTTAGAGATCTCAGTTAGTCAGTTCCTATAGTTTCTTTGTGAGGGTTATAGGTTTATTCAAAGAGCCTCGTTTCTTGCAAACATTTTTGCCTTAAATCCGATATCTTTATGTTACGCATGAGCCACGTAATCTAATGGCTTGGAAGTTAAATCTAGTGCTTAGATTTGTTATTCCGTGAAAAAACAGATAACTACGACCTACATAAATTATTCTTTATGTTTAGTAGGTAGACGAGGTTCTTAAAATGTTATTTTACAACACAGATGGTTTTGAACGTCGGTAAGTTAGCTTCGATAAACAGGCAAATCACGATAAAATATTTTTGGCCAAAAAATATGACAACGAAACTACGTTTTCAGTCAAAGTAAGGCAATAAGAAAAATAAAATATAAGATTATGACTTTTGTACGTGTTGGTACTTACTGTATGTGCAGAGAGTAATTAAAGCTAAATAAATAAATAAAATAAATGATAAATGATGGATTTAATAAGCCAAGCAGTGAGCAGCACATGTGGAAAAAACATGTTTTGTGGCTAATTCAGAAAAACTAAAACATTGACACAACAACCATTGATGTGTACACACGCATGTGTGTGTAAGCCTGCAATAATCCGATAATGCGGACAGCGCCGGGAGTTACAGTTAGCAATTAGTGGCCAGTGGTCCGCGCGGAATGAGCTGATCTAGAGAATACGATGCGTAGGGGTGGACCCGGGGTATCACCACTAGACCAATGAGGTACACGGACCGATTATATTATTTAACGCTATTCAATCAAGTAATAACGCCTACAGTTCAGGCACCATTTCTTGGTATAAAACAGTTGCCTGATTTTCAATTGAGGCCAGTTTTAAATCTACCTATAATGGCTTTGAGGCTACTCCGGATCTAAGTACGTAGAACTATTTTGACTTCTTGCTACAATACGAAAATTTAACTAAAAATAAGTTTGTTCTATTATAATTGCACAGGATATCCCTGTACTAATAATATACACAACTTTATAAATATGCCTTTTAACGAGACAACCTAGACGTCTCCCACCAGGGCTGGTTTGAGGTGGCTCAGGAAAAGTATACCCGAAGCATTTGAGGGAGGCTTTCCCTCAGCATTGTGACATTGTAGCCTCGTCATCATCATTATTTAGGGTCTATGCCCTATTCCAGCAGATTTCACCAGGTCAACGTTACGGTCCACCATGTGTGAGGCCTTCCAGCGCGTACAAAAAAAGTGTTCCTACAAAAGAGGTAAGTCCTGCAGTTTCCTAAACAGTAAATTCCACTAACCGTTATCCTCTTGAGCTGCCGCTTGCCCTTGTACCAGGTGATGACCGCGGGTGGCCTGCTGCCGGCCGATTCGCAAGCCACCTCGTACCGTCGCTCCGCTGTCAGCACGCCCCCCTCGCCCGTCTCTGCTGGCTTCTTTATCTCCACTGTCAGAGGTCTCACTGTGGAACAGAAGGTTGAGTTAGAAGATTTGTTTAATATAATAATAAATCTTTATTGGAACAAAAACACATTTTACAAATTGTTTTCGTACGTAAATAGTTACAAAACTGTGTCGCAGCTATTAACGCCCACCTCCAAGAGGGAGACGACAGTGTTCCAGATTCCCGAGATGTATTTTCACAGGGGTTACAAAAGAACATTTAAACAGTTAAAAAAATTTAATGGTAAAAATTTAAATAGATAAGTGCTTAGTGTTGTGCACGAGGGAGTGTTGTATGTGAGTGTAGTGCGTGACAGTGGGGTGTAAGTGTAGAGTGTGCATGTGGAACCCACGAGCACACTTTATGCTACGCGTATTTGGTGTGCATGTCTACGTAAGAAAGATTTTTAGGGTTTGACTATATTCTCCAATTCTTCGTAAGTGAGAGATGAAGCCATGTGATGATGATATCAGATGCTGCATGTGTGTTTAAGAACTAAGTAAGTAAGTTATCTTTTTCTGAACTACAAAACTTTGCTTAGCTCCAGTGTTGCTTCCTTAGAAACTAGTCAGTCGGCTTAAACAGATAAGTACAATCCCTGCGGTTCAAATCAGGGTAAGCCTGTATCTTTGAAGTTTATGTCCTGTGAGTTGAAATATTTAAAGTTTTCAAAACTTTCAAAGTTATCTGGTTTCTAAGATACATAGATATTTTTATTTATTTATTATAACTTTATGTACAATACTGGTACATGGGTGGACTTAATGCATATACATATATGCTAAAATAATAAAGTAATTTTACTGATTAAGAGCAGAGAAAATTTTATCGCTGACAAAGACTGCAACGTACATATGTATGTATGTGCAACAGTTTGTCTATAATTTTTGACTGACGAGGGTCGTTATCACTGTTTGAGGCTCTGTATTTCACTCGGTTCTCGTTACTCTCGGTTAAATAGCACTACCAGTTTTGAATTACTTACAAAACATATCCAGTACAAGCGACAGCTCCTTGGGCGGCACGAGATGCGAGTTGGTGGCCTGGCACGTGAACACGGCGGCGTAGTCGGCGCGGCGGATGGCGGGCCACAGCAAGCGGTTCTCGATGACGTCACCCGTATTGTGCTCGTACTCCTCGTCCACTAGCACGCCGTTCACCAGCCAGCGGACTGAAGGTTCTGGTCGACCTGCGGATGAAGTTGGGTTGGTTAGTCTGTGGTTAGGCAAGAGAATACGTCACCACTTCCGGACTCAGGGCTCTGGGCGACCTGGACAAGGAAATGGATATGTAAGAATGTCTAATAGTGGCGATCCCGTGACAGACCCAAGCGACACTGTCAGACACCTTTTTTGTTATTTTTTTATTTATGGGAAATCATCAAATGACTCCTTCCGCTCTGGGAGGAGCAGAAGGGAATGTCAGACTCTTACTAACTAAAACCCATGTTAATCCCAATGCTCTTTGCGTTCCAGGGCCGCGATAAATCTTTCGAACAAATTCCTGTACCCTGGCAGGCTTTGACCCTAGCGGGCCCCGTCTACTGTGCTGACATATCTTTGAGGCGCGCGTGGAACACAACGCACCGTTGACACGGGCCTGGCTCTGATCGGGGCGAGCCACCTAACGCTCGCCGACCGCAGGCCCGTGCCTACGTGGCTGGGAATCGCTCTGCAACTCCCGATGCCCGGGGCGTCTCCTTCTGTTGCGGAAAAAAGTGAAGTTTCTTTCAATGAAACAGCTGAGCATGTAGCAGCACAATCTTGTTATATCCCACATACTAAACGTGTCGTACTTCTATATAATGAAACGTTTAGTATGTTACTACAAACACATTAGGTACTCTGTTTGTTAAAGTAGCCCCTAGCGAAATGAGATGAGATCACGCTGTACAAAAGATTTCACTGTAAATACATAGATCCGAAGAAAATACCTCATCGAATAAAAGGAAGGGTTCCAACTACAAATCATTTCTTCCAATCCGTGACTACAAACAGGGCTTTGTGCTTTAAATAAAACGAAACGTCTTAGAGGCACTCGTTTTACGAAACGCAAACATAACGATTACAGTACGTCAAACACAATTTCCAATGCTTTCATTGGTCCTACGGTACGTAAATAAATTTCAGTGAAGGCATTCTCTTTCAGCGCAGTGGTCCTTTGTCCTTTGTTTGCTTGTTTATTTGTAGAGTGTGTGCGCTTTTGTTCGGGCCCGGACACCGCGCCACTATCCAAGGATCCACTTTGGCCAAATTGAATTAGTTCAAGTTTCGAGTACCAACTGCACGAAGATCTAATTCGAAATGTCAATGGATTTAATCTGGATTTGTGTACTAAATACACGTTTGATCCACGCTTTCGGTTCGCAATATGAGGGCATTGAGAGCAGCTTGTTGCAACGTGTTCCTGACGTGTGCAAAGTGCTGAGATTGGTTTTGATGATCGTGTGTTAAGAGAAGCTGCTTACACACAGAAGCGAGGTGAGCAAAGTAACGTTTCCTGAAAGCTGCGCCGCATCGAGCTAAGCTCGGCTTGTACGGCGGCTGCGTCGCGACATCCTTCTCTTGGCGGACCGTGCCCCGCTCACTAACAAACTGTTCACCTCACTATGTGCAGAAAATTGATCCAGTTTTCAATTCACCTTTTCATAATTGTGGAACGGGGTCAGGGGGTCTATTGTGCCCTCGGCCTAATTTATCGCCGGCTCCGAAGCTCCGGCGGTACGTTTTCTAAATCAAAAGTCGTAGGGCGAGAGCTTCCGGTCGGCTTATTGTTTCGCTTGTTTTTCCCTTTGATAAACAACGTCGGCGCTTCTTTGTATTGGATTTCGGTGTTTGCTGTACAAACTGAGCGCTCGCCGCCGTCCGTCAAGATTTATTAATTTGTTAAAGTCGAAGCACGGGGCGGCGCTCGGTCGCGATTCACAATATTGTCTTTCGATCTCGGAGCTCCCGGTCTAGACTTTATTACAAATGTTTTTGAAGAAAGAGGATATTAAATAAAAGTTACAGAAGATGTTGACATTATTTTGTAATAAACAGCTATTAGTATTCACCCTCTCTAAGTGTCCAAATTGATTGTGTTGACGGAAGGTGTTCGTAGGAGCGGCACATTACCCCCCCCTCCCCCCCCCGGCTGCTGGAGCAACAGGCTCTTCGATAAAAACTCTCCGCCGTCAGAAAACAAAGTCTCTCTCGGAGCCCCTGTCATTAGAAAGGCATCTGCCTTCACAAGAATTGAATATCTTTTTTCTCCCGTCCGTATTTTCAAGGAATACGCTTCAATCAATTTCTCGATTATGTAAATGCTGGCCTTCCGTCACTTCAAATTTCGTTTTGTGACAGTATGCAGTAATCTTTTAAAATCCAGTTTGATTGAGATTCTAACTTTGTGATTTTGAAATGATCATTAACATATTTTTTCTTTAATTAGGAAGGAGAAAATATTTATGAGGCCATATTTTATTTCGGAGGAAATTGTCTGGAATGGCAAGAAAATAAGGCGCCGTTATATTAATTAAGTGTACGCAACATTTGGCGCTGTCAACTGTTCAATGTTTAATTTTCGGGGCAGCGGATTCTGAAATTAGCTCAAGGATTTTCAGAGGACGAAATCAATTCATGTGGTTTGTGTAACATGTCATGTATAAGGCCCTTGCTTTGATCGGTAAGCCTCTTGAGCGTCACTCCGCCCCCCCCCCTCGCCCCCATCGCTGAATGGCGCGCGTTTGATTCGGCGCGTAATAACCTCGCACAATGTATTGATACGCCGCGATACGTACTGTATCCACGGAATCGTGTTTTGTCGGATAAAAGCGTTTCAGTGTCTGCAGTCGAGCAAAAAGCAGGGGATGAAAAATATACCCTCAAGGCTGGCTCTCAGTGGCGCTCACTGGCGCTCAGTGGCGTTCAGTGGCGCTAACTGGCGGTCAGTGCAAGTACCTACACAGACTTATGTAGACGTGATTTTTATAAGGAAGTATTTTTGATGATTTGTGTCACAGTAGCTATTATAGTTATTTTATTTTTTACTAAAAATGTTTTGATGTGTGGCTTCACTTAGACTATCTACTTATAAAAGCAAAATGTTTTTGTATCGGGGGCACTATTGGCTATTAAAATTAAATGAGGAAATCTAAAGATAAGGGAAAAGTTTTCGGCGATTTCTGTAATTTCTAGTACTCATACCTTTAATGGTCCCATAGAGTATTTTGATCCCTACATGAAACAGGATCGATATCGATTTTTTTTTTGGTAGGTATTTTAGCAATTTCTTCTATGACTGTAATTTTTTTCCAGAATCCGTGAATGCAGTCCAGAAGATCTCAAAAAGTTACGGATGATCTCCTAGGAACGTTTTCCTGTAACTATAACGGACCTTAGTGTCCTGTCTCAAAAATCCACCCTGTATATAAAACACAAAAATTGTTTCTACCTTTGTCCGTTGTAGACTTTAAAACCATTTAACCAATGTGCCCCAAACCGGTTTCATTGGAAAGGCAATAATGCGAAGATGGTTTTTGATCAATAAAACGGGAAGAGCGCGCACGACAACGCGGGTCGCGCAAAAGCTAGCGGACTATAATCGTGGTTCAGACCACGCTTCTCTCCTTATTTAAATAAAATGTCAGACAGTAGGCACTTACGAGTACAGTAGTACTTGAAATATTTCCGCAATTATATTTTAGGTTGCTAAGCTACAGGGAAGTCAAGCCAATATTTTTTTTTCGTTTTCTGTTTATTTCGGTCTTGAATTGTCCCCAGATATATATATCATAGAATGTTCCCATTGTTTTCTTTGTTTGATACAACAATAATAAGAGCCAGTCTTTTAATAGTTACATATTTTTGTTGAAATATGTAACACAACCATCCCGGACCGCTCAGGACCGGGATGGTTGGCGATCTTTGGGGGAGGCTTACGTTCAGCAGTGGACGGCAATTGGCTGATATGATACGATATGATACTGTCTGTTTTAGTTTTTCCAAGATATTTTTTTGTTTCCATTACCTCAGGATACTACGAAATTCCATTTTTTACTTACCTAGTTGAAGTTCGGCGCATACATTTCTAGGAAGGGAACATTAACTAGAAGGAAACGTCATGAGTAAGTATATTCTTGGAAAGATCCATTAAATCAAATACAATTCTGGATAAACAAAAATATCATATCAGCCAATTGCCGTCCACTGCTGAACGTAAGCCTCCCCCAAAGATCGCCAACCATCCCGGTCCTGAGCGGTCCGGGATGGTTGTGTTACATATTTCAACAAAAATATGTAACTATTAAAAGACTGGCTCTTATTATTGTTGTATCANTACATATTTCAACAAAAATATGTAACTATTAAAACACTGGCTCTTATTATTGTTGTATCACCGTAATTTAGGGATTTTTAGGGTTCGAACGTGCATTTTTGTAACATGTTACTTTCAAACCATAGACTCTTATAGGTTTTCCTGTAATCGATAGGCAAATAACTACGAGTATTGCTAACTACAGTAAATTTAAAAAAAAATTAGGCTCATTAGTTTTGGATATAAGGGGCATTCATCAAATTTCTTGAATAATTTCAAAACCGTTT
Organism: Mamestra configurata; assembly: GCA_002192655.3. Classification (NCBI taxonomy): domain Eukaryota; kingdom Metazoa; phylum Arthropoda; class Insecta; order Lepidoptera; family Noctuidae; genus Mamestra; species Mamestra configurata. The sequence goes on from NDFZ01005423.1 coordinate 200,183, forward strand.
ATTTTACAATTATAAAAAAATATATTCGAAGCCCTCACAATTCTTACTTTCATTGGATATGTCACGAGGCAAAGTTACAGTTGGAAAAACTTTTTTTTTAAGATTTCTCTATTTTCCCCCCAAAAAGTATTCCCCGTTTTCAAAATGTATTTATTTTCGTTGCACATCCGTATTAGGGTCACAGAATATTATAGGTATGTGTACTGAATTTCAACTGAATCGGTACTAACCGATTCAGTTGAAATTTGATGAAGTTGAAAGTTCAGATTCGAAGAAAATCGGCTGTGACAGACAGAATATTGCTTTAATTACAGATTACAGGAAAACTTACCCAAAAATATGACCCGTTCGGAACCCTTTCATGCGATTCCAGATTACACTTGGCCGGGAAGTTTTGGTTGAAATGAGTTAAGATAACCTAACCGATATCGATTACTTCCCTAATGCGGGCCATACACGTTCATATAATTTGATTAACCAGTCTGGACCAAACATTTTTATAAAATTGGCACGAATGTCTGTGGGAAAATATGATAAAAAATGAATTGTCAAATGGCATGAAGTAAGACAAAAATTCGTATTTCGTTTTGATCAAACAGTTTGAACCAGCCTGTTTGATCAAATTACTTGAACGTGTATGGCCCGCATAAGTTACCTACGTACTTTGACTAAAACCAAAGTATTCCGACCAAATTATAAAGACAGAATTTTAATATAAACTTCACAAAGTTTAATGTTACACTTTGTATTTGACTTCTCTTTCCATTTGAGGCAGTCGTATTTTTGTTATGGAATTAAAATTTTCAATCGCGTTGGAAGACAGAGGCTGGAGGCGTTTTATGAATGTACAATATGCAATCTTGAAACATTCCGATGTTAAACTTTCCGTTTCTGTTTCATATTGTTATTTTGGTTATCGTTATACAAGCTTCGTATTTACTACGTTTATCTTGTACAGCAGTGATTTTAGGGGAAGATATCGTAAGGAAACAGGGACTTATAAGCGGACTAGCTTCTTCAGCGTCAGTGACTGTGCTCGCATGAACATCGAAACATACATATACAACATACACATACAAACATATTAAAAAATATCTGATTGGACATTCGTCTACCCGTGTGTAGCGTCATCAGTGCCACCACATGAAAAACTAAGAAGCGAAATTTGTACGGCAACAAAAAGAACCGCAACGCCATCTACGACAAACTACCAACGAAATTCTGCATCGCGCAAGCAAGGTTCGCCGTGCAATTTAAACATATACAGCAGTCCGAATATCAACTATCGAGCACCAGTTGCCCAGCAGACACAATAACCGTCTGGCAGAAGGATCCTCCCATTTCCAGTGGAGGTATGCGAGACTTTACTCTCTGTACGGCATACCTCCATACGTGTGCCAAGTTTCATCCAAATCAGTTTAGTGTAAGATGTCGAAGAGTATACAAACAATCAGACAGACAGAGTTACTTCTAATATTAGTATGTGAGTATGGATTACTATTGACCCCGGTTTGATCACCATTATACCTACAACCTAGGCTAGGTCTCAGACCAAACAAAAACACACACATCTAAATATTACGTATAAACTCCAGGACAGCCAGTACAGCCTCTCAAGTAACAAACTAAGTATAAACAAAGCATGTTTTTCGTGAGTTCTCGCGAGCATTTTATAAATCTGAGTAAGAAGCGGGTAGGGCGATAAAAGCGTTCTTATGTACCCTAGTCTAGAGGTGGGCAAACACCGGCGACGGGCGCCTTCCAAGACTTCGCGCTAGAGAGGTTTACTTCAAGGTATTGAGATGAATTGCGTTGGAATAAGACTTTGAACTTTTTCTGATTTAGGTTAGGTAGGCATTCTGAATAGGATAAATTTGTACATATGCCTTTGGAGTTTAGGACCTAATTAATGCCACTGAAGCTGATATTAATGTGTCGTATATGTAGACGACGATACGACAATAAATCAAAGAACTGGCAATACTAGTTCATATTGCCAGTGTTCATATTCACAGATTTGATGACACTAACTGCAACAGACTGCTTGGAATATATCGTCAGAATAGTACTCACTATCTTTGACTAGTTTAAGTATTTTTGACGTTTTATTTAATTGGAAAGTTTGTTTTTAATTTCGGTGACAGGATTTATAATAGTTTCAAAATGTTCCTATGAACCAGTTATGCCAGTGTTTTCATGTATCATCGTATCGTCGTCTCCACCTTGTAAAGAAACAAATAAATCCTCGACTCGAGATGAAAAGAAATGTGAAGGATTTGATTGATCTATAGGTCACAACTGTTAAGGAATGCTTTGTTTGTTATTGGTGGCAATTACTCAATCATGAAACACAAATTAATAATATTTACAAAAAAAGTTAAGATAAAAAGGTTTTATTGATAAAACTTGGGATAGACCGCTACAGGAGCACATATTATCTATATCTACCTACCTAGATCACAGAAACAGTTCGTGCAGGTATGTGGCGCTTTAAAAATGGCAGCACCAACATTGACGTAAAAACACAAGTTTACGATCATCGACGTCTATAACTTTTACCGTTCACGTCGCATTTCTTAATTCTAAGAGCGAATGAAAATTTGAAATACGCCTTAAAGTGCTACTCACATATGCGTGGGCATTGTTGAGCTGTGACGTCATAAAAACAAGAAGCATATCATTGTTGATGTAGCTACAAGCCACGAGCCACGAGCCACGAGCCACGAGCCACGAGTGGAACAACTGCTCTTTTATTCAACGCTCCAGATGAACAGTATCGTAGCCAAAAAAGTTATATCCTGAATTATTTTAAGTCTGCTTCGAAATTTATTTCAAACGTAAAGTGGCCGCTAGAGATTGTGTTGCGGTTGAGTTTTTAGCTTCTGGAAATAGAATTTGAAAAGGAATTTTATAATAACAAGAGACTCGTTTCAATTTGATGTAATAGGTTTTAATATTGGAATTGTACGAAGCCTTTTGAAGACAGATTTCACCGAATTTTGGTTTCACCATGAATGAAACCTTAAAAAGTAACTGTTAAATTACTTGCTAAAGCTCTAAACTACTGTAACTCAAGTAATTTGAAACGTAACCAGCCAGCAACTGACAACCGTGAAAACTCGAAGGAGAAGGAAGAATAGGGAAATAGCTTTTATGTATTATAAAAAAAAAACCTTAATTCTACGAAAAACAGCGTATGGAAGGACCAAGCTCTACAAAATCCTAGCTAGCAAATAGGCCGGGCGTCCCAAGTGTGCATTCACCTTCAGGTGTTAGACGGAGCGTCACATTACGATCACATAACGCCGGATATTTACAGCTCTGCCCGAGACTGCGGTCATTCCGCGTAATGGCCGTTACGCAGACAATACAGTTATTGTACGAACTGCCTACCGCTCGTAACGTTCCTCATAACGCACTTATGAGCCATTGTGTTCCAGATATTATGTAAAATGTAAATGATACAAACATTACAGATATTATTATTTTCCTGTATACCACATAAAACGGCTGTTTCTGAGCGAAACTAAATATAGATTTTATGCTCAAAATAGGGCAAATTGCAGACTTCAGAGAAGCAAATTGTAGTCCACAGGAAAGATATGACGAGTGAAGATATTAGATAATTATGAAGATATAGACTTTGATGCGTGTCAATGCTTGTGACAAAATGTTCTTTGATGATGAAGTTTAATGTTGTTAGATTACATAGTTGTTTATTTAATAGCGGTGACTAAAAAGATGTAGGTATTAAAATGGGTTCTGCATGTGGTTGAGAAATGCTTCAAGTATGAAAGCAGATGAAAGAAGCGATGGATGGACAGTGAAAGATGATATTAATAGAAAAGGAGTCGGTACTGAGATTTCGTATACTAAAGAAATAACGAAAAGAAGATAAATTTAAATGATAATAATCATAATGAGGCCATAAGTGTTATAGAATGATCAAAGTTTACTACAGGTTGGCAGAAAATCAAACACCTAGTTCTAAGTTACTAAAATAACTGACCTATACCCAACACTGTCGCTATTTGTCCAGGGTGTATCGTGGTATCGTAAGCCTGTGTTTACACGTCCTTAGTTTACTGCGTCCAATATTGACGCAGGTGCCAATACCCACACAAAGGTGTGTTATATTGATTACTTGTTTGTCTCTACAAACCATTGCTCTCGATTGATTCTCGAGTCTAGTACACAAGTACTAGTCAATATCGTTTCTACATGCAAGCTAGTTCCCAGAACTAAGCCATTTACAAAGTAGGAGCTCTAAATGGTAGACTAATTGAAATAACTAGATGTATAGCCGACAGCCGCGAAACAATCCGCTGGCAGCAGGAACATGGCCACCTGTTCCTCAAACAATTTATTAGGAATTCATCACGGCATCCTTCGAGTCGGATACATTAATTCATCAGGCTAATCCATTGTGCGGGGATCATAATTTATTAGATCTGAGTAAATTTGCGAGATGGAACTGATTGAAACTGCCGCCGTTCGGCTAGGCCGCCGTAACGTTGGGTTTGGATTAATTAAGATAATAAACAATGGTACATGTATAAGATACAGTTTCGTTCCTTAGTGGATTAATTTGGCAGAAGTACCTTGAATGCGGAATGGTTTTGGAAAATTATGTGAGTAATAAAGTTTAGTACGAGAACTTAATTTAAGTTGGCCACTAATAGATTAGATAACTTAGCACCTAACAGCAAACATACAGTAAACAAAGATAACCGCCTAGATACTTTCCCAAGGGGTTTTGCCTTAACATTTTGCCCATTATACATCCTTTGCAAATAAGACGTGTGTAAGCATTCATCAAGCACAAATTCAGGCTTCAAGCTGCTACTAAGAAATATCTTATGGAAATTTCTCTTTACTTGATAAGTCCTAGGATCAAACTGAGGGCCTCACGCTCAGTCACACTAGACTAATGATACAGCCCGCAGATAAATAACAAGTGAAGATGGTACCTCCGAGCACCCTGCAGGTGAGCAGCACGTCGTCGCCCTCCTCGTGCGGGCCCAGCGTGGTGGTGTTGATGACGCGCCCCCAGCGGTCTACCACCACCGGCTTCTCGGGAGGAACTGCAACGAAAGAGGCACACATTAGGAAAGCTGAAGAACATCGATATAATGTCTTATAAATATAAGTGTCAATAAAGTAAATCTGCCTAGCTTTTCTTTATAACATTAGGGTCGGCTTACAGTCTGACCGAATGCAGCCGAGTAACAGTATTTATCGTGAAACGACTGCCTGTCAGGCCTCCACTACCTGGGTATTACGATACAACTTGTCACGACTGATGTCAGATTTTCTGGGTTCTGAGGATCCGTAACGACTGTCAAAGATCTTCAAGCGACAGCCGGGACTAAGGGCTTAACGAGCGTTCCAAAGCACCACTCGATCACAGATCGACTCTGGCAATAGTTGCTTAACCTTGAAAATCGAGCCGGTTGTTATTACTTAGCGATGAGCTCCTTCTTCTCCGAAAAGTTGCCAAATTTTAAAGAAAAATAATACTTTCAACTTTTTTGTGAAACACGCCAGGCAGACTAAGACGACCGTTTAAATACGTGTATAATTTCAGAGCCATTCATCTTGAGGTCCTGTATTGGACATTACTTTGATTCCCAGTAGATCAATAAAAACGCTTGAGGTCAGTATTCCTGCGGGGAACTAATCTCGTCTGCCCCTGCCCCTGTCCCCGCGCCCTGCACCACAATCTATGCTTAAGCCTCTCTAAGGAGGGTTTATTCAAGTCCCACGCCTCTCACGCCACTCACGCTGTTCACGCCACTCACGCCGCCACACGCCGCCAACTTCACTTTGGATTACATAAAAACGACTTTCACTTAAGTACACATAAACAATTTAAGCTTCGCTACGAAAAAGTTGTGTCAAGTAATTTGTAGCGTTTACATTTTACGTAAATTTCGTAATTTGCTGCTATAATATTTGTAGACTAAGCTGCCTCTTTGGACCAAAATATTGAAGGTTGCCTAGGTACGGCTTTTATAGGTTAAACAGAGGTTCATTTTTGTCTGTTGACTGCTTTTTATAAAAGGAACACATAATGTTATAAATAGGCTTTTATTTTACCACGCGAGTATTTTTAATATAAATTAATATTATGTTTCCGGGTTCACGGTTCATTATGAGACATGTTGTATTAAATTTTAGAATGAGGAAATGTTTCTTGAAATAATAAGTAATTCCAAACGTACTTACTGGTCGTTGGTTTTTAATTCCCAAAGTTAGGACAAGTGAAAACAGCTCTTATTTTTTCTCTTCCGGTAATAACAAAATCAGACGTCTGTGGCAATATATAACAAAAAAACTGTTTAATTTTTTTTTAACTCATAATGAAGATTTTACCCCAAAACAAAAACTTTTGTAGTCCAATGTACCTGTATGCTGCACAAAAACACTGTTGAAGGAGGTACTATTTTAAGAACATCCAGACAACAGTGATTCACCAAAATAGTCCGACAGGCGTAAAGGAAAGAAACCCTGGACGTCTGCCCACCCCGCGCCAGAACAAGTCAACACGGGAAGCACATTCCCGCGCCGGCGAAGATAGGAGTAATCCTCTAATTGCATTAATGTTAGCGCAGATATTTTTATTTTACACTTACACAATTTTATCCTCAGTGCTGGATTTTAACGCGCACGGCAAATTCTATTCTTGCTTTGTAAATATTAGGAAATCGTTAAGTAATTTCTAAATTGTGTGGCTTTATTGACAATGCAACGCCGTTAAAATAATGTTTCTAATTAAAATAATTGATGATCAAAATGCGGGTATAATTTTCAGACAGCAACGATAGTTCATTATAAAATTAACTGATCACTCTATTAATTAACGTTAGGTGCACGTTACATAATGTATCTAACTGCGAAAATTAATTAAATCAAACGTAAAACAATATCGGACGAGCCGGAACCAATAGCAATTAATCAGTTCAATACAACGCAGGTGATCGCTAACAGCTCCGTCCGATTAGCATCGGCCTGCCGCCGCGCGCCACACTATTGCCCCAACAAAGCCTCTAATCTAACGCCATAAGGTTCAAAGTCACCCGACTGGACCGCAGCAGAAGGCGTGTCCATTCCGCCACGCTGGTGGGCTATTTCGGTCGGCGCCGTTTAAAGCATCAAAGCCCAATTGGGTTTTACATTCGACACAGCGGGCGGCGGCCAGCGGCTCGTCCAATCTAACTTTAGCCTCTAATACTGGACTGAACGGTTGACTCTGGTCACTGAAAACCGTCGCCAGCTTTACAGCGCTTTTTATTCGAATCCCGAATTTCCAACAAAATATGTCGTTTAGCGATCAGTTTGTCAGATACAAGCTATTCATTAAATCCTCCAACAAAATTGCTCTTTCAAATTTAGGTTTATTTTATCAGACAAGCTTCATTGTGAACAGATTAAAGGAGGCGCTAAGAGGAAAAGCGATCAACCCTTTAAGTACGCGAGCAGCAAATTAAAACGATAAGGAATAGAAATGTTTGAAATCAATTTAAAGTGATAACGAAGAGTGACATAATCTGCATTGAAATTCGTTCGACACTGTGCAAAAACGACGGAGGCTAATAGAAAGACAACAGTCTGTAATCAGATCTCGACCCTCGGGATCGCGGGGCCGGCGGCAGGCGCTCACAGCAAAGTGATTTAAAGTTTAAAACTCAATTGTGAGACGATCGCGTTCAATAACGAATGTAACACGTTCCAGGCGACGGACGGATAAACAAGCCTGCTAAAGTTGCCGTGAAATGGAACAGCGTGCCCATCGATACAGCACTGTGTTCGTCTGATCGGTGTGCCGGTGTAGCGCCTCATAGGGGCAGCGCACTGTACAGTGAGCACCCCACAGCCCACAGGCGGGCTGTGGGGTGCTCACTGTCTAATACGAGTTCCGAAGTGTTCCGAAGTGTTCCGAAGGGTACACGTAATGTGCCGTGAGATTCAAGATTGCAAATGTTTGTACTACTTTAACGTGAACTAGCTTTTACAAGTTAGCTGACAGTTTAGCTTATTGCCTAATGTTTTATTCACGAAAACTAAGTTGACGGCACTCTCGGCCCTCTGAAGCGATTTATGTCACAGAGGAATATAATAAAGAGTCTCTAGTCTCTTCCTTTTTAATTCATCAGTGAGTGGAGAGGGCAGATGAGATTGCTTTTCGATATCGAATAGAATCGGCACTAAACTCGATTGTCGTAATGAGGAACATCGGGCACCGGGAAGGGACGGATCCAATTAATGCGCGCCATATTCGGCACGATTACACGCGCTCCGTGGGGATCACGATTCACGCTCATTATATTTAACTTGATCACGCGAGTTCATACAGTCATTGCATTTTATTAGCATAGATAGTTTGTTTCTATTCAGTTATATTTATGTCCATTTGTGCTGATGTTGGGATCCGAGTTCTATATTCTAATTGTGTCGCACAATTGCTGTGTCGATAGCGGGGTAGTGAAATTGTAGAACTGTTAAAATGAAATTATGAATGTATTATTATCCTTGTATGTACTTTAAAACAGACGTTGACTGAGTTTTGTTTTAGTGTTTCTTCTTAGTGTAGTCAACCAGGACAGCGGCCTCATCTAGTTTAAATTGACGAAAATGTATACGTAAAAATGACCAAATTGCAAAATGAATACTTTTTTTTACGATTTATTACGTATTGGTGATTGATGAGATGATTTTCAAAATAAATTTAAGAATACACGACCATTTAATTAACAAGTTAACCATATTTTTAAGAAGATCCTTTTGCTCACGTTTGTCTCCATCAAGGCTCAATTTCACCAAGTTTTGTGAGTACAAGGACCAACAAAATTCCAAGAAAATACAATAGAGATCTAGGTCAATACCCTGAAGCTGTAATAACTAGCGTTGTCCGTCGTATGTGTTGCCGTGTGGACACGACATCTATCAGCTTGTACGGGCGCTACTCGGGTGAATACACATAATATTATTTGTATCTGAGTTTGTTGATCTGTCTTTGTGTCGTTGAATTTGATTTGTTGAGAATGTTTTCTGTTACGTTGCTGACATTCTTTGTATTTATTCTGTTTTGACTTTTCTATATATACAACACCGGAAAATGGCAAACGCCGTACGATTGTAAAATATTGCGTGAAAATGTAAACTATTTTTTCTAAATAAAACACGGATTTATTGTGAACTATAATTATAATTTGGTTGAGATTTATTGAATACAAAACGTTTTTTTCATAATATATCGAGAAATTATAATCTAATTAAAATTTATTATAATCTTACGGAGTCTGCAATTTTTCGGTGACATATATAAAAGCAAAAGGTTACTCATTCAAACCCCAACGGGATGAAGGGCACACAGTTGCGCTGATCATGTGGTCTCAGCAGCAAAAAGCCTGACTAATTAAAAAAATCGTCGAGATGTAGTTTCCAAAACAACCCTTTGAAGTGGGCAGAGGGCGTTGAATTTCGTAGGATATCTACTTAATCCGAAGCGAAATGCTAGTGTTTTAATGTTTTAATAATATTAAACTAATTCGCTGTATGTCTGTTCTATTTCTTTTACTTTTAAACCACCGAACGGATTTAAATACGGTTTTCACTAATTAATTGAAAGAGCTAGAGCTAGCTAAGATCCGACGAAGATTCATATGTTTAATTTACACCCGTATGAAGCCAGAGCGGGTCGCTAGTCTAGAAAATAGGAATCAGGTTTTTAATATTCAAACGCTGAAAACGTCAGAATATTTTTGAAGATTCTCCCAAAACTCTCAAAATAAAGATCCTATTGGCTATAATCCATAACCATGACAGTGAACGACCAATTGAATTAAATTCATATCTTCCTCAGTTCCCAACAGCTTACAATTTTCATTCTAAAACTAAATAAATGAATTCTTTATCAGCCTAAACTTGTGCAGTAATCGCGAAGTACTTGTAAAAGTAGCAAGTTCAACGTCTAAAACTGCCCAAAAGTGTATAAAATCTACATAATTGTTTGTCAAGGGGGCGTTGTAAGATATTTGGGTAAGCTGAGGGACTGGAGTGTCGTTTGTGGGGGAGTGGCCGTTATCTGGATGCGAGGGACAAGCCTCATTCGATTATAATTACGCACTTTAGCGCGCAAAAATTGCTTTCCACTTCAATATTAATACGATACTGGGACACAGAATTTGGTCATATCTGGCCTTGAAAATATGAATTGCTCTATTTTGAATTATAAAACAAGCTGTGTACCCCGTGGGATTAACTTCTCATCGACAGAATTGGCGAATTTCCGTACAAACTTGCATCCTTTATTTAATTACCAAAGACGACGAAGTTTTAGAAATTCCAAGTAGTTGTGCGTTGTCTGTCAATGATTTTTTTTTAAGCCCCTTAGTTCGTCATACTTGTACCTACAAACTCAAGCGACGGTTTTTTCTTTTCAAACCTTAATGAATTGTTTACTGTTGAACAATTTTACGCTCCGATAAAGAATGATAAAAAAAAGCGGTATAAAATATTTAATCCCATTCTATCAATAACGGTTCCTGTACTTATTTGTTCTGTACCTGTTGCAACTGGACTGAGATAAACTCAGTTCATTTACAATTTTATTTGTTTTCAGGCGACACTACTCTCCTACCTCTTCATCAGAGACTGATATAAACCGTTGAATAGATCCTAAAATTATTTATTTTTGGACATAAAGATAGTCGTAAACTTTAAGCGCGACAATTGATATCAAGCATTACGTACAGGAGGTAGTTGAATTTTATCGCCGACATTACCGCACCCTGTGTAGCGCAGCACGTACAAGATGATGCGAGTTACGGCGTCCACGCGTGTACATAAACGTGGCTGACATTTTTACGCGCACCTCTCACCTTCAGCGACTCCAGTGAGCAATCGATGATTAGCATTTACTTGGCATTTGTGAAGGGCGCCTGTTTACCTGCCACGTGGCAATTACTCACACTGTTTACACCTACTTATTAGAATAAACTCGTGTATTTTCTAGGTCAGTGAGCTGTACCTATAGACCTTGTGGCTCCCACGCTATTGCTAACATCCGCCAGCACGTGGGTTGTTGTAAACATTATGCATTGTTATGTTACCAAAACCCACGTGGTGGTTTCTCACAGTACGTCCTTATTCACGAGGATTCTGTACCCATTTTCAGGAATAGATTGTATAAGTATTAGCCTAATTTTACCTCTTTAGCACGTTCCATTTCTGCCTTGACATAAATCTGATCAAATCACACAATGAACGTCGAACAATAAATGTTTGTTCCTTTTGATGAGTAAGTAGGTACTTATAGGTACGTTTATCTTGAAAAGCGTGAATATCCATAAATTGAGAACAAAGTTGTGTCATATCATTAACAGAACTCACAGACTCCATCAAAGATTCAAATGTAAAAGAAAAACAATCCCGCGCAAACTGTCGAACACGAACGTTTCAAACAGCGAAAATACATTACCGAAATTAACTGTCGCATGTAAAAACAAACACAATACGGATGCCGATCATACTCGCTGATTCTGATCAACTTCATTCGCCGAATTTCGGTAAACATGTTTGCCAACGTTTAAATGAGTAAACTCTTCAACTCGATTGGAAAAGTCGGTGTCACACATCGAAACTGCTGAGTGACGCGCTCTGATAGAATTAATAAATCGATTTAATTAACAGCGATGATGAAGCATCCCCGAACACTGCGAACATTGATTGAACATTCCACAAGTTTGTCGACAATCGATTATTCGCCACGTCTTGGAGTTTGCTGCAAAAAGTTTGGAAGCCGGCTCCATCACCGCCTCACCGACCGGGACCGGGACTCCGGGACTCCGGTACGTAGCGTAGTACCGACATGTTGAGAAACCGTGCTCGAAAAATATTCGCAATTCAAATTATGATGTCTAGAGCAGACGTCACGTTAATTCCGTTGCGTTGACGGTGTGGCTGACAGAAAACATTAATGTTTACTTTTTGTTTTCTCTTCTCTCGCTCGCTATGACACGTTGGAACGATTCTTAGTTGAGATCAGAGGGGCTATTTTACTCATTTTTAAGCAACGTTCGCATTCGCATGTCAACCGCAAAATGTCAAAAATGTATGAAAATTGAGGCTTTTTTGATAGGTTGTGTCTGACATGCAAATGCGAACGTTGCTTAAAAAACAAAATCAAAATTGGTTCATCCGTTCGAGAGCTACGATGCCACACACAGACGCGTCACACTTATAACACCCCGTCGTTTTTGCGTTGGGGTTAATGAATAGAATTGGCCCTCAGAATGAGTCACAGTTCTCCAGGCCTTTAGTAGTAACAAAACAGTGAAGCAGTTGTCAGGTCATTAGACGACTATCAGCGCAACATTAGTCAGTAGTGCTGGCAATAAAGCCCGCAGTAAGTCTATCCCATAAGTCAGACACCTTGCAGGCTGCTGCGCCGTATATCTGGGGAGCAATGCGGGCCGCGTATATTCCCGGCACCAGCGCTTGTACCGCTAGACAATTAAGCTGCACGGATACGTATGGGCAAACAACATCGCTAAATTGATGACTACTGATTAATTGTTTGTGTTGAAGTGCGTGAGGGATGCCGGGTTCATTAGAGGGATGTTTACTTATGACTTTTTTGGTTCAACTTTAAGTAGGTTTTGGTGGACATTTAGGAAGGAGCATGAGAAAGTCGTATGGAAGAAACGTACGTGATGCGAAATGCTGAGCAATGTTTCTGACCCATTAAGTACGCTTTTATCGGAAGTAGGTATGTATTTTGCCACCTGCTTTTTTGTGTATTTCAACTGCTTTTGTAAAATTCTAACACCATCTGCTTGGCAAATATTTTGCCACTTGTCTTTTTTCTGTATTTCACATTCTTTTGTAAAAATCTAACACCACCTATTTGGCAAGTATGTTCCTCTCGTCTCAAATAAATTAAAGAAAGTCCACTGTGTACTCACCTACAACGGTGAGGTTGTACCGGAAGCTGGTGGTCTGCGTGTTGCGGAAGTCGACGCGGCAGCGGTACACGCCCTCGTCGCGGCGCTTGACGTCCCGCACCAGCAGCGCGGCCGGCGCCGGCGCCGTGGC
>NDFZ01005423.1:219774-282235 GCA_002192655.3 Mamestra configurata
AGAGGGGGGGGGGGGGACACTTGGCCATGACAAAAAATTTCACTTTAAAGCTTAATATTTCGCAAACGGATCCATGGATGCAAAAATGGTTTTTACAAACCCTCAATATTTTTAACTAACCTATCCAATGACACCATGGGGTAGACGATAAAAAAATATGTATGCGAATATGTCCATACTTTTCTGACCACGGTTCATTTAGTCTTTAATCATCACAAAATGCGTAAGCAGAACAGATGTACCACGATCGACTAAAAGGACCGATCCAAAATCCTGCTTATCAGCGCACACTCACCCACACACTCGCTCGTGAACCATTTCCCTGGGACTGCTCATCGCGTATTCTGCGCAGCGCGAATGACGTTCAGTGGTCCTTTGTCAGTGGCGCCATTCAAGTCGACATTCTAATATGGCGCAGAGCATTCCTCTCCCAGTTAAACATTGTTTCGACGTGTTGAGCCGTGAGCGTGAGCTTGAGCTGCGGGTAGAAGCGGAGGTGTGAGCATGCAGGTTCTATGTTTTTTACTACATGTTGGTACCCGATTTGTGATAGGTGAATCGCTGTTCTGATTGAAGGGTTTCGCGTAGTTTTGAACGTGAAAAGATGTCATGTTAAGTTTTTGACAGTTTTTTACTCGCTTTTCATAAAGTGTAGTTACTTCTCTTCTTCTAATTCCTGTTTGCACAGCTTTAAGCAAGAGACTGCAAGACAAAATAATTATCATCATCATCATTTCAGCCAAAAGATGTCTGCAGCTGGACGTTAGTCTACTCCATGTGTCGCCCGGTTATTGACACGCGGCCTTCACCGGGACATCTCATGCTGACAGCCGACATCATCATCATTTCAGCTGACAAAGACATCCACTGCGGACACAAGGCTCTGCTAAGAGTCGCCACATCGACTGGTCCTGTGCGTTTTGCACGGCCTACACTAGGTCATTGGCCCAACTTGTGGGAGACCATGCTACGCTGAGTCTTCCTGTACGCAGAGGCCACAACATAACCTTTCGGGCCCAACGACTATCTGTTCCGCAAGCAATGTCCATCAAATTCTGTAATTTTTAAACTTTACCATCAAAATTTTTCAGCACAAGTTCGTATAAAAACCCGCACACATTGTTACCAACTCGTTTGTTTTTAATACGTCCAACACGAAGCGGCTGCCACCATACAGTTTCATACGGGATTTATTATGAAAAAGGAAGGCCAGAGCAAGTTCAGAGAAACAGCGCATTCTGAGCTCCCATCGCGAAGTTGCTGGGCTCGCGCGGACGGCTTTTAATCAAATCAGAGTACACTTTTAAGCTTTTTCCTGTTTTACTTCTACGTAGAAAATAATGTATTGTAGTGATTTCTAGTTGTGTACTGGATTGTATAACTTTGTGATACGATAAAAGGAAGAACTAATACTAAATGCATAGTGAGGTAAAAGACAATTGGTATTGTATTTATGTATTTTATATTATTATATCTAATTAGTATTGTTTAAAACGTTTGTACACTGACAGCCCTAAATCTATCTCCCTTCGTTCAATCCATCCAAAGGTTGTCTGGAAGAGATTGCCTTGTGCGATAAGACCGCCCATTGTGCACTTATTTTATGTACGATTGTCCTGTTCTTATTATGAGGTGTACAATAAAGTATATAATAAATAATAAATAATAAATAAAAAACCGGACAAGTCGGAGTCAGACTCGCGCACCGAGGGTTCCGATCGAGTCTTGATTTTTTCCGAGTATACATTACCTACGGAAGTTTATAAACTATGGACGCAAGATTGAAGGACAAAGTTAACTATGTTGTTGAAAAAAATTTCTCCTATACATTAATGTACGTCACGGTCAATTCTTCAACCGAAAATATAAGTTTGTAATCGTAAAAAATATTTTTTTATATGATAAAACTATATATTCCCAATTATCAGACCATTTTTTTACATTTGTACTCTAAGATCTATCTTCTTGCGAAATTTCATGAATCTAGGTCAACGGGAAGTACCCTATAAATTATGATTCCCTTGAGAGTGTCGAAATATACGTTTTTGCGGCATAAACGGCCATATCTTGTTTTACGTTAACTTAGAAGTTTGATTTTTTTTACCGCTTCAAGTGATTGTAGACTTGAGTATATGGTTTTAATTTCAACTCGATACCTCCACGCGTTCCTGAGATAAAGAGTCTTGACAGACAGACAGACGAACGGACGGACGGACTAACGAACAACAAAGTGATCCTATAACAGTTTCGTTTCTTCCTTTTGAGGTACGGAACCCTAATTGATATCGCTATCAATATCCTGATGTATTTGGTATCAGATATACATTGGAATCAATGTTATTGTATTTGGCTTGTTAAAATAGTTTTTAACTTTTTTTTACTTTAATTTCGGAAGTCGGTGTCAAAATCGATGAAACAAAAATAAAAACACCGACTACCGAAATTAAAGTTATTTTAAACTTTTGTCTTTTTGTTTGGAAGATTTTTGTATTTTTTAGTAAAAAAGTTTATTTTTTCACTTTTTAGTTTTGATACTAATTACCCGACATTTTGCTTATTTGAACGACGTAATTACATCATCCAAGTAAGCAACAAGTTAGCAAACTGTTCATAAAATAAAACCTTCTGCGCCAAACTGAATAAAATGTACGGGACCAAATGGCAAGTATTCCGCGTCGAACAACACAAGAATCACATAAACCGGATCAGAAACCTGTAATGTCGGTGTCCATACATACAAAAATGTCCATCGAATTGAGAACCTTCTCTTTTTTGAAGTCGGAGGTCGGTCGAAAAACCGTACCTATTAGTTTAGAAATTATAACGCCTACTGTATATTTTATTCTAACATTCATACACAAAGGTATTTGTGGTTTAGAATACATGCAATAAACATGTAGGCAAATAATGTCGGAACGGAACTCAACAGGGCAATAATGTAGCGAGTCGTATGAGTGCCGTCCACCGACGACTAACACGGCACAGAACGGCGCAGAACGGCACATAACGGCACAAACGGCACATTACGGCGCATATCAGTGCCTGCATCTTGATATTTACGAGCACGGCTCAATAAGACTTTACTATAGTTATAAAAAACAAATAACTAAATCACGTGCTCGTATGTATGGAAGTATGGCATAGTTTGTTTTGCTGAACAATAACGTAGTTTGTTTTATGTTAGCATAAATGTTTAGCTACTCGGCTACTGCTAAAATATTCGCTTTACCTATAAACCCTCATAAAGTTTCGTTCTAGGAATATAATAATCCCCAGATTTTGTTTTTTGTATCAAAAAACTAAGCTTGTTTGCTTGGTTTTGGGAGTCTTACAAACTATTGACATTTTTACTTCTTTTCTTACACTTATTACCATGTTTTGCAATCTCGCAACTGCTCATTTTCAACGCAAATTATTATCTTATTCTAAGTCAGAAAGCCATCCAAAAAGGCGCCACTTCAGAATTTCATTTATGTTTATCAGGGAATCGGCTTACTGTTGCTCCGTCGATTCTCTGAATAATAATAATATAATATCTTCATCATGTTAGAAGCCGCGCCGGCGGCTGATACTCCACAGTCGGTCCACTTATTACTGAAAAGTTTGCGTAGCTCAGCACCTTGCTTTTTATGTTACACTCGTACAGGGTTTCTGGCAACATGCATTTGGAGTTAAATATGTAGGTAGCATGTGACTGTATGTCTATTAATAAATAATAGGGTATTTATTTGACTACAAAAAATCTAATTAGTCCGCCAGATAGATTTCCAAAAAATATCATAAAAATCAATCAATAATACTAGGCAACATCCCTATTGTGAATAAAAAGTGTTTCTCATCTTTAATATTTTAGGAATAAATGTGTCAGCATAATCTAGACTGAAATAATATTAAACATCGGATATTGTGTCCGCATTAGTGATAACAATTAGTGAGCGCAATCAAAAAGAAGTTAGGACCACTTGTGGAGCAATTTCGGAGCAGTCGATGTCACTGTTGTAAACAATCCGAAGACTGAATGTGTACTAATATTTTCAGTATTTCCTTGGCGATTTTTCCATGGTTCCAATATGATACCAAGCTAGCCATATTCTTGCATCGACTACACCTTGAATCGGCTCCATTATATAAGCAGACATCTCTGTTGTTCTTCATTTTCATATTCGTTTATCAAATCTGGAAGAAGGTATCGCACTCGTAGTTAGGGCTCCTCGTTGAATTGCAAATTTAAACATGACGTCGCTCCGAGGCCTACCTCCGCCTCTCAAGACCAGCGTGTGTGTCTATTCCCTTCGTCTTATTAGATTTTTTCAGTCATTCTCGAAGCATCCTTTTACTAGGTTTTGTTAGCTGAAATTTACGCTCGCTCGCGGTAATTTTTTCGCAACATCGTAAATAATGCGAAGGGGTCGTTTGACTGGAGCCAAACAAACTTGTTTGTTCGGTAGTAAACATGAAAGGGATATTTGACAATGTTTTCGCCGCGGCTTGATGAAAGAATTTATGCATCGTGTGTGGGGTATGTTACGAGGTGATATCAACACCGTCGTCTGGAGGTCGAATCGTAAGGTTGTGGTTGTTGTTAGTCTATTTATTCTTGTTACTTCATCACACGGTCTATGTAATTTCTTTGTTTTATAAGATTTTCCAAAATTGATTCGCACAGTCAATATGATTCAGTCTGTCCCTAGATTATTTACGTCTACTTGATTGTTGGCAGATGTATTACAAAAGGAAGGGAAGACGATATATTTCACAATTTATTATTTTTAGTCTCAATAATTCTACGAACCAATTAGTGTTAAAGCAAAAATAGTAGGTATCAGATCACGTCTTACTGAGGGATATTTTTGCCTCTCTAATTAATAAAATATCGATTGCCGTTTTCCAGATCATTAAAAGATTTTCCGAAAGCTTTTATTATTTTAACAATTTCAATGTAAACGAAACTTTCTTCGCTTTTACAGTTTTTATTTTTGATCTGAAAACTGTGGGTGAGCTTATACATTTTGTCTAAGTGGATTGGGGTTACTACATTCGAGAATTTGGTTACAAAATAGAAGTAGGTAAGCTCTAAATAGCTATAGGTGCCTACTACTTAATTCTGTGTACGAAAATTCTATTTCCAATAGCTATATGTGTTAGGGTTCCGTACCCGAAGGGGAAGTTACCAACGAGACTCTTTTACTATTTTTTCCATCTGCAGGCTGTCTCCTGTGAACTTTGATATATAGGCAGTTGAATTTTTCATAGACTGTGTATTTTTATTAGCCGCTGAAACAACAAATGGTAAAAATAAAATTACATTAAAAAGTAGAGGAGGCTTCCATTTCCATCAGAAGTTTTTGACTAACGGTACGGAACTCTTCGTATGTGGGTACAACTTACACTTGCCCGGTTTTTATCAATAAACCATTTGTCTAGACCTACGACCCTGGAAAACTTACTCTTATTATCATAACCAATCACAGCAACGTTCAATAAAAGATCCCTCACAAACAAGTAGGTACTAAGTTATTCATGAGATGTCATCATTACAACTGTGACATTGTCACACACACGTCTGAGTACATCGGCTGTTCTACACAAACAAAAATTACTTTGTTGGCTCACAATGGCAGACAAGTTGCGGCGACAATCAATGTATTGTCACAGGGAACTTGATAAGTATTCATTGCCACGTTTATAGTTCCATAGTTTGTGTGACAAAGCGTGAGAGAAAATGATAACCCTTGCTGTTGTTATATTTATATTTCAAAGGGTTAAAAGGCAGTTAGTTGACATCTTCGAGCACTAATAATTATCGAAGTTTGATATTAATAAAAACCGGCCAAGTGCGTGTCCGGCCACGTGCAGTGTTGGGTTCAGTATTTGCACGTCACAATTGGCGACTTAGCCTGATGTTTGAATTTATGAATATATTAATTGGTCGATTATTACTCGTAAACTTGTATGCTGTGAAAGTTTCCCTTTAAAATTCGTTATATAAATGCTAATGTTTTGTTTTGTGTCATGTCTCCAAAAACCACCGTTTAGCTGGCAACAGAAAGAATAGAATAGTTATAATTTTTTGGATAAAATGGTTTTGGCACACCCTCAATATTTTTAAACGACAACTAAAAATCATCGCCGCTTTTATTTTATCACTTTGTCAGTCCGTTCATTAAATGTTCTATTAGGCACATTGACTGTATGTCATTCAGGCAGTTGATTAAACGGCGCCGTACAATTTAAAGGCTTGGCAGACAATTAAACGGCCGATGAAGCTAGTTAGCTGTGACATTACCATAATCACGATGAAAAGACTAGAAAGGGATTGTTTGTTTATCGAGATCACTAAATAGACTGAGGAAGTACCAGTGGAAGAAGAGAACCATTTGGGTTAACCTCAAAAAAAATACGATGATGTCATCAGTCTGTCTGACATATGAAATGGACCTTTTTAGTGCAGCCGTGAGACTTAGTTTTTGACATAACTACCTTTTGTTTTGTTATTTTTACCGTGCGTGTTTCATGTACCTGTGCTAAATACATTTTATTCTTTCTTTTATAGATAAAATGCCAACTTCAGCTACAACTACAAGTGTATTGAAAGTAAAACAAGCACTAAGCCTTTATAATACATTTATTATATTCGACACTAAGTTAATGCTACATAAACAGCAGAGTTAAACTACGTATCTATCCTAAAAGCAGTGATAACATTCCTGATTAAGCAATATATTTCAGCATAGCCGTTGTAAGCTACCTAGATAAGTTAGTACTTAGTGCGTAGGTTTTAGAGAATCCTCTCTTTTGGGTGTACGGTGAACGAGTTTAATATTAAAATTAGAGCTTAGGCGTATGTTCTCATTTCTTATCCAATATCTATTTGTTGATGTAACTACAAAGATATGCCGTTTTAAAATAAATCAATAGCATACTGAGACCTAGCTATTTCCCGCGACTTCCCTCATGTTGATATACATATTATTGTGACAAAAAAATACTGTTATAAGTCTCTAGAATCTCGTCTATGTCCGTACCTAAGTTCATGAAAAACGATTCAGCCATTTAGGCGTGAACTAATAACAAACAAACAAACTCACTTTCGCATTTATTATATTATATTTAGGAAGTTGGGATTGGCTGTAGAACTGCCGCTTCTGAATTCGATTCCCGGCTTGGGTAAAATATAGTAAGATTTTTCCATTTGGGATTTCTCAGTAATGGCTCGCAGTCTTGATTTTTACCCGATTGGTGGCAATAGGCTCGCCCCTTATTATATGGCACTTAATAAAATAAACATAACGAATTATGTGTATCTACTACCTTTAGGTATATCTCTACCTAACCCATCGGGGAGTCGCGGAATCGTGGTGTTTGGAATATAGATACCCGGATAGCCTGAAACACCTACACTATTGGCAATGAACATACCGTTTGGCCGAAATGCCAAATGTCAGAGAATCAGCGTAGGCCGGAATTGTACCGTTTAATATGAAACACCTATTTGTTGAAGCGGAATGTGACACTGAAACTTATGGTTTATTACAATAGATACTGAGCTTACTATGATCGTTACCTACTCTAAGTAGTTAAGATAGTAAGTGATTTGATCAGAACCCGATGTTTTAGTGAAAAGATGAGTAAATAATATTGTTTAGAGTTTTAGATAGATAAATAATTTATTTGGTAAACCACAATTATGTCGTGTGTTAGGAGTTAAGGTAGGAACCTTAACTCCTAACACAAGCTACTTATTCAATTAAAAAGAGGTTCCAGATTGTTATATTTTATCCGATCCCCTCCTTGTTATTTCCATCTAGTGGGCCTTAGGTACATAAACTTTGGACTAACTATCTATCTTTAGGGAAATGACCCCAAAGAGTTGTTATAATAATAATAAATTCTTTATTGAGAGCAACACTGACTCATATAGAGTTAGTAACGATAAATAAACTTATAACTAGGTATGTGAGTGATACAATTACATCAACACACACAACAAAATTTTTACATATTATATTTTTATTCATTGCTTCAGCATTCCAGCTGAGATACTAGAACTAGTTATGAAATGTTATTTTAACGTCTGCCAGAAATTGATTATATCCCTTAGGGATTTGATCGAATCTCCAATTACATAATAATAATTTCCCTGCGACATTTCTACTCCCGATACTTACCGGCGGAACAAGTAGCGCCTCAGGTTAGGAACGCCATCACCGAGTACCGGGAAGTGACGAAAAAATGGAAGAAAAAGCCTGCTCTCAAAACAGTGAAGAAAAACATCGTGAGGGATCGGCATTACGATGTGGTGGTTCTGTCAGGATGTGTTCCTCCACCGGACTAAAACGTCATGATTGTGTCATCTGCGAATGTGCATCTCGCGTTTTGTGTTACATGGGCGGTCAACGATAAGACCGCCATAATGGCGGTCTGCAATGAATGACTTGAATGAATAACTTTGAATGAATGACTTTTGTTTTCAAAAATCAAAAGTCATTCATTCAAACTAGGCTGAGTGCCAGCATTTTTTGAACGTCAAAGTTCTACATAAAGACAGTCCCCCATAATGCCCGCCCGTCACCACTTCCTAATGTTATAAGTTTGTGTAAAAAAGTTGTGTAACTATTATTGGTGGACAATAAAGTATATTCTATATATTTATGTATCTATGAGCCACTCCATCACGGAAGATGGCCGATGTGCAGGTAGTGCGAACATTATATATGTATACCTATGCTATAAACATTTCGTGAGTTTGTAATTGATGAATTGACATAATTCTATCATATCAGTGAATTAATGAAGCTCCAACGCTTTGACGTATTTGATGGCAACGCGACCCAATAGACAAATGGTGTTATTCCACTTATTACGGTTATTGATACCATTCGACTTTTATTGATAGCATTATTCTAACGTGTGATATTTGATACTTGTTTATGTAGTGCGGCTATGTGTTCAACGAACTGTGTATTAGTTATAGGTTAATAATAAATTTATCATGTAATATGAGTGGTATGGAGTGGTTTATGGGTAATTTCCCCTCTGAAATGGTAAAATACTGTTCTGTAATTTATTATAGAGTGATAATAAACTTATAATAAAACTGTCAATATTCTTATATCGTAGATGGAGGACAGTTGTATGTATTCTATAAAACAAATCTATCGTCTACATACTACACCAGTTAGTGATGGGTTAAGAAGAAAAAATATAGCAAAATTACAAGATAAACTTTAAAGGTTAACGCCAAATTAGACAATCAAAATCAAATCTAAAACACCAAAACAATCTTCAAACAGCCAATTACAAGCCCCAATCCAATTACATCTGTAACCAGATCAGTGCTGTCACGTGACGTCACACCTCATGCGTGTCGCGCTAATACTCGTCAGCGATTGCAAATGGCCGCCATCGCGAACAAACGAGCTTCAGATATGGATGTAAATTCGAAAAAAGCCAAGTCGTAAGACAGCGCGGATGATGAATGTTTTCATTTGTTACCACGGAGTGTGTGAAGAAGCACAGAATTAGTATCAGGAGCACAAATTTTAAGGTGGTTGGATGATTTTATTATTGTGTTGTTTGTGTAAAGTTGTGTGAAGTTCAATGAGATGAGTAGTATAGTGTGAATTTTGTCTAATATTCTTTGGGTGATGTTAGAATCTATTATTTTTATAGAATTGATTAAAAATCATTTGCTGTGCGTATTTGTTTTAATACTGGGGTGGTCTAAGAAAAATAAATGTGATAGATGCAAATAAACTAATCCACCGGGTCATCTACTGTCATCATCTGCCTAGCCTTTTCCCAATTATATTGGGGTCGGCTTCCAGTCAAACCGGTTTCAGCTGAATACCAGTATTTTACGTGAAGCGGCTGCCTACCAGACCTCCACAACCCATGGGTCATCTACTGTAAAGTAAATAAATCAGTCAATATTAACGTGTCCTGTAATAAGGCTGTAGTTGAATACGTTTCACCTTATAACAAAAATGATAAGTAATTGTTGCTTCACAAATAAGGACGAATTGCTAATTAATAGAGTGAAGCGATACTTCACGCCTGGACAGCTTTTAACCCTCTACAAAGCACAAGTCCGATCCTGCATGGAGTATTGCAGCCACGTTTGGGATGGCTCAGCTAAATACCAACTTGCCGCGCTTGACTCGGTGGAACACAGAGCTAAAAGGCTCATTGGCGACGTAAGACTGGTGGATGCCAAGCTTCACAGCTTGGCTCATCGCCGCAAGGTTGCCTGCTTGTCGGTCTTCTACAGATTGTACTTCGGGGAGAGTGTCCAGGAACTCCACGATCTCATCCCACCGGCCCCCTTCTACCATCGGACATCTAGACGCACTGCAAGTTACCATCCCTACCTTGTTGCTATTCCACCAATTCGCACTAAACGTTTCCAAACGTCTTTTATAATGCGCACAGCAAAGGAGTGGAACTCTCTGCCTGCGTCTGTGTTTCCGAACGCATACAACCCTAATCTCTTCAAAATTAGAGTGAACAGGCTTCTTCTGGGTAAGCTCGCTCCATCGTCGACTTTGTCTCTGTCATCTATGACCTAGACTAGAGTCAAGAGCAAACCCATATTAAATAAATAAAAAAAATAAATAAAAAAAAATGTAAAATTTAACAGCTTGCTATGGGTATTGCGTATAGCCAATTTCAATTAAGAGAACCCTAATCACTTTTTCCGACATAAAATCACATCATGTTATCAATTGCGTCTGGAAATAAAAGAATAATAAGATAGCTTTAGGCACAGTAACTTTATATCTTCCAATAACACAAGAAATTCTAATGGATTCCAAGAAAAGTCCAATTAGTATCGTATCTTAGGTCGTATTGTAGGATAACTAGATCCTGTTCCTGTAGAAAACAATAGAAACTGATTTAATTGCTATTTATCAAGATTGTCTTCTCTTGTAAGTTAATTTCAATTTGCAAACTTTTCTCGTCACTAACAAATTTTTTTACAAAAAAAACAACCGTTTTCCAAATAAAAGCACTACAAAGTCTACAATAACTTTCTTTTCGGAAGTCGGTGTTTTGAGTTTTGTTTCTTCTTTTTGACACAGACTTCCAAATTTAAAGTGTTTTTTTTTCACTTTTAAAAGAATAGAAATACCCACCGAGTTGAGAACCTCCTCCTTTTTTGGAAGTCGATTAAAAACTTGTAAGACCTTTAAAAGTACATAAGTTTCAAAGTTTTATTTATTTTATTTAATATGGGTTTTCTTTTGACTCTAGTTTAGGTCATAGATGACAGAGACAAAGTTGACGATGGAGCGAGCTTATCCAGAAGAACCCTGTTCACTCTCACTAATTTTGAAGAGATAAGGGTTGTATGTATTGTTTTTTTACTAATAAGTAAGGTCACACCAGGGTTTCTAGACAAAATGACATTGTATCGGCGATAATGGTCGTCAATAAGGCTAAGATATGTTTTGGTTTGACATGCGCCACAGAAATGTGACGTTGCTGATCCCAAACTTTTGGACTTTTTATTACTGTTGTATGTATCATTGCTAGAAGTTCCCTTTGTCAAGAGCCCTTATGTTGTCCCTTGCTTAACGTTCAGGCAATACATGGTTTTCACCCAAATAGAGCTAACTACCTACCGATAGAACAAGAAATTCTAATGGAAACGCGTGACAGTTGAAAATATCCTAAGGGAATATGCTCCCGGGATAAAAAGTACTATGTTCGATTCCACGACATCTGCTCGTCTCGTTTCATAATAAGCTGTTCAGCCCAAGATGTGAAGAGGTGACAAACATACACCTGGAAGTCGAGTTATTTTCGCGTTACTAATATTAACTATGGATGCACTTGTGAAAAGTTATCGATACTGGTAACAGGACTTGTATCTTTTTGGGCTACTGGTTCGTATTGTTCATCAACCATTGATTCGAACTGGAAATATCTGAGCTGGTCAGCATTTGAAACGGAATGGGTGATACGGTCATTGCCCTGCATTACCCTCTTCCTATTTTTTTAATTCTGAAAGGGGTCAGGTTATGCATGGTATTAACTTTACCTAAGTAGATACAGTTTTTCCGATATCTACGTACGAAGTCGCGGGCACAGCTAGTATCATGATAACACTTAGAGGCTATATTAACGCAGTCTCCAAGAGATAAATATTGGTCTTTCAAGTCGGAAGTACTTCACGGGACAAGTGTACAACACGTCGACACAACAAAGTTCAAATGCAATATATCATGAACTTCATCCTAGTTTGTACACGCGGCGTTGTATGCGGCTCCGAGCGTCGTAAGTTCCCTGCCAGGAGATGCAGTAGGGACTGAAATGTTGACAAATATTGCAGCAATGAGTGGTTACTTCGTAGGGAGTCATGTCTGAGCTACAACAGCTGCACAAGTCGATCTTCAAGGTTTAGCAGAGCTTGGCGAGGCTGGTCAGTGAATGGCCCGTTACATTGCGAGACCTCTAAGTGCTTCTTTATGTGTATTACTAGTATTGTGTTACTCGGTTTGGTATTAGGCTGTGGAGTTCATATAGATAGACACTCCGTTTAAATATTGCTAGGCTCAACTGTATCCAGATTGAATGGAACGAGTTGGAGAAAGAAGACATGTGATAGTGGCTACATATCTACATCAGTTTACCTTCGATAAAAGTTAAGCAATGTGGCCTTAGAAACTGCCATTAAAAGTCATCAAACGCCGCTGACGAAGTTAATTACATTAACACGAGTAAACCATAATACAACACTATCAGATTATGATTAACACATGGGCCCAGGCTTCACGATCATAACTCCGCCCCTAACGCTAGCCTAAGTTTACGACACGGCGACACACAACACAATACACGAGTACACGTGTGCTGTGTAGTGTGTACTTGTGTAGCGTGTACCTCCACAAACGTCACCGCATGATTCATCGTCGCTTCCGCCGCCCGATTTATGCCGCTCGCTACATTTGCTTACAAACTCCTTTTAATATGTTAATTGATATTTGCATAAATATTAATGTTTGTTTGTGGAGTAGTGCATGTATTATGTCGTACTTAGATTACATTAAATGTAATGTTTGTGAAACTTGAACCAAGAGTTGTTGCTCACTTTGTATTACATTCTATGATGAAATCGTTCTGCGAATTTTGTCGGGACACGGGTAAGTTTTAGACTGGTTATCATTAGACAAATTGACTTTTAGGGCAATTTAGTATTGTGTTTTGCCAATTAAAGCCCCCAACGTTACTTTAATTGGCAAAACACAATAGGTACTAATTTTTATTTATTCCACGCAAATAAAAATACTTTAAACACCTAAAGTAAACGTGAAGTAAATAAACTCTGGCTCATAAGTGTAGAGTGGCTCCATTAGAGCGGTATCGACTGCACCGAGCACTGAATTAAATATATGGCGAGCGCGACAAACGACGCACGACAGCCATACATTGACGGTTCGTCGACGTATTTATGAGAACGGCTTCTTGGAACCCGCAATGAACGTAAGCTTTATTATTTATCTAGAAAACAACTCCCGTCTTCGGCCATTAAATCAAAACCGTAATGTCATCTTACTAGCGCAAGTTACCAGCGATTAGAGGTCATATTAAGATCCCAATCTTGATTAGTAATTAGCTAATAATAATAGATAACGGCTCAGCAGAATTACAATTAGTGGAGAAGTATTACTTGCAATCGCATTAAACGCAGATTGTTGAAAGTTAATTCAGCTCTGTCATGAGTTACGACTAGTACGACATGAGGTGGTTAGCAAAAAACAATAACGCTTTCATCGTTTAATTAATGCAGCATGAAAGTGACTAACATAAAAGCTCGCAGCTATTAGTTTGTTACTCAAATCAACCCTCAAAATAACTCATTGAGTTCTGAAGCATAAAATTCAGGTTCTGTTAAAATGATAGCCACAAAAAATGACCATTAAAATTCCATTAAACCCTTTACGTCTGTACATTCAGAGCCTACAACATGACATGCGCCATTATTCACATTCATGTAAATTTCAATGGTCACAGAATAAGTATTTGGTCGCAAATATCAGTGACGCGAGTTCTCGCAAATGTGCTGCATAATTGTGAATGTCAATAGTGTGACACAGAAAATTGCAGTAATACGACATGAAAATGACGTATGTAGTCTGTTGTGACGTCGAGTAATGTTACATATTTACTCGGCATTTCGGTTTGCGAAAAATACACATTTTGAGGGTCACAGGTCTACAGTCTTTTGAAGTGGTAAAATTAAACTTCTAAGTTAACGTTAAAAAAAGATACGGCTGTTTATGCCGCAAACAACGTATATTTCGACACTCTCAAGGGAATCAAAAGTTTGTCCTTCAATCTTACCTACCATATTTTGCGTTCATAGTTTATAAACTTCCGTAGGTAATGTATACTCGGAAAAAATCAAGACTCAATCGGAACCCTCGGTGCGCGAATCTGACTCGCACTTGTCCAGTTTTTTATCATAATATAACACACACCTATGATGATTAACCGCAATTTTAAAGCGAATATTTTGACAAATATGAAACAGAATAACGACGTGGCGGAATGTTTCAAAATGTAGTGAAAATCTACAACAGAGCTGTTATTTGCTGTCAATTTTGCTCTGTCGTGGTTGCCTTCGCTGTCCAATAAACACGAACGTTAATTTAATTCTACAATGTGCAATTTTGCGGCATAAAAATAAACATCAGAAAATGCACTTGTCTACTCACTCACTTGTCTTTAAGGCAGAGATTGTCGTAGATCTAGCCAAAGGAAGCAGACAAGCTAAATAATCATTAAAGTCAAGAACCACGAAAAATTCCAGCAAACACCAGACGAATCCTAACAAAATATGTTTACTGAAAACATATCTCCGCTCCCTCGACTGAAACCTCCTTCAAGAGCAATTTAAATAGAAAGCAAGCCAACTATTTTCCATAATGAGCTGTTCCACTGTAGTGGGATCGATTGCGAGGGGCTGGGGGCTGGCTGCAGCTGAAACAAACAGGTAATGGCGTCGCCGAGCCACCCAGACACCCGCCACGCCGGAATAACAAGCAGACACTCGGAATTGAGAAGACGCGGCTTTGGTTCTCCAGAACTTGAGAGAGAGGAGCCAAGAAAGGTACGGTAAAATGTTAGTTTGGATGAAACTTCGTTTTGCATAGTTGTATCAATACATAGTGAACATATGTAACATTGTAACGCTTTTACAGATATTATGCAGTTTGGGATCTCAAAAGACCAATCTCTGGCTCGCCAGACCAAATTTGGTTTGAAATTCCTGGCCGCAATGAATGCGACAGAGTTGGTAAGTGGAGTAAAAGGTACAACTATAAAATTAATTAGATCTCTCTTCGGCATATTCGGAATTTTTTGTTTATTATATCAAGTCACTTTTAAGTACAAGCAACTTTTTCGACATCGTTGTTAACTGTGACAACACCAATACTGGTGTTGTCACAGTTAGTTGTTAGTCTAGGTGTAAACATATACAGGTATTCACCTTAAATAAAATATTTATAGATACGTATACCTATGAAATAAACTGCTACTTTTCGATTGCTTGGTCTCAATCAACAAAGGTGTAAACGCGAATATATTTTCTCTATTCTTCCAAACAATTGTTCTCCCCCAGATCATGCCCGCACCAACACTCCTCTGCTATCCATCGGGCACATAATCCCGTGTTGTGATGCACATTTACAAAGCTTGCCGTACACTCGCCTCAATCGTCTGACGTACACAATGCTCTTAAAACGTTTCCAACAAAGCTTTTTGAAGCGAATTCCGCTGACATCGCAAACGTCCGCATCGGGTATTGAATGTGTTGGAGCTTAATCCGTCTGCCGGACAATGCATTCCGTGAAAAAATACTAAGGGAAGGAGATGAAATGGGAATATGCTTTTAGTGCTAATACATTGACGATTTTGTTTGTATTGGCGTTGAGGGAGGTATGGTAATTTAGTAATGTGTATGGTTTTCTATTACGAATATTGGGAATGATATTTTGTTTGCCTCGAAATTTTTGTAATACCAAATTGTTTTGAACTGCTACTATGTCGATTTTTCTAACAATTGTTGCTAGAAAAATCGGCATAGCAACCGACGTAAAAAATATTTTGTAATTACTGACCAACTTTTTATTTGAATTTGATTCAAACAGAACTACCTTTATCAAAAAGAAAAATCTATTCGTAGCTGATTGTCTACTTACTACTTTCGCGTAGTAGGCGTAGCAATGCATTTCTGCTACGCCGTAGCAGATGTATTATCACATCACAAAGGTTAAATTTAGAACTTTACCTTCGTGAAACAAATATTTAAATCGAACTAAAGGCATACGAAGATACATCGGTAACGTCTTGTCCAGCAACAAATTCAAAACTGTAAGTAAAAAAACTCTTTCGCACTTCAATCTCATTACTTAAACCCACAATTTCCTGTCCATATCACGCCAACGCCTAATCCCATAAACCGTTGAAATATTTCTATGAATGGCGTGTAATCCGCCCAAGTGTTCGTGTCTTGTGACGTCATAACGCACGATTCATTAGCCGGAGAGCCTGCGAACAAATAACAGTCCATCTGCAGGTTTAACAATCGCCGAACACGAGATCATGTGTGGAGCGAGGCATGGGCGGTAGCGGGAACCAAAAAAATATTTAGTACCGTTAGCATTTTTTTGTGAATGTGAAATGACCAAATGACTCCTCACGCTTTCGGTGAAGCGGGAGGGAGCGTCAGACTCTTACTGACTAAAACTCACCCGTGTTCCTTCAAATAAAATATTAAATTATTGGCTATTTAAGCGATGTTTATTAGTTTAAGAATGTTAACTCGACTTCTCCTCTATGAATTATTGTTCGATGATAATTTATGGAGATTGTGTGACCTTTTCAGAATGAATTGGTGATTTGTAAATTCTTGATTTAAAAAAGCTACAATTTGACCTACATTTTCAAGAAACACTTTAGTCACAGCTAGTCGCAAATGCTTCTCAGCTCTACCAGCTAATAACGCGGGTTATTCCCACATGATCTATAGCTTCTTAGGTTTAAGATCGGGCCCCTCACGTGCCGATGTTCAATTATGTATGAAACAGCCCTATCGATCCGCGGTCAACCTCCGTGATGGGACCAACCACTTGTTACCGAGCGCCACCAACTACTACCACTCCGGGTCATGTCCCACCCAACCCCACCACATCATATGGGAGGAAGATTTAGTGCCGTTTATCGTAATTTCAGAACAAATAGAATAAAACCGGTTTCAAAAGGTGAACATCCAACTGTTCACACAATTTCGTAAGTGGCTTCATATTTTTTTCTCTCTCGTGTTTAGTGGTTATAAATCAAAGTCTACCAGTTATAGACAAATTATTTTTTTTGCAAATAGGTTATAAATAAACTTTTTACACGTCCATCTTTTTTGTCGAAATATTCTAGATAAGGCCATTGTTTTCTAGCTGCCTGAGAAGAAACACATGAATGGACCTTAATACAGACTTCGACTTCTTTAAAGTCGAAGTCTGTATTAAGGTCCATTCAATGAACAAAATGGTTAAAACAGAAGAAAACTATGCAAGATAATGTCTGAGGTGGTATTTCGAGGACAGCACCACACAGGTTTGAGTGGATCAGTCAGTGCAAGCGTTGGTCGGTAATCGTGTAGCTCTACTGACGAATATTAAGGAACTCTACACAAGTAAAACATAAACCGTGAACTCAACGACTTGACAAACAAAAAATTGTGAAACCATTATTTGAAAGAGTAACTATGGAGTTTCTTGTCCGTTCTTCTCCATAATAATCTACCTTTCCGATGAAATCAAAAGTACCGTTTAATGGCCTAATTGAAATAAACGTTTTGACTTTGACTTTGAAACAATATCAAAGAAAGGATATTTGGGTAGGCAGCACAGAGTACTCAAACATTATAATTATTGGAATGGAAAAATAATACATGTGGGATTTTAAAATGTGTACTTAGTAGTTAGAATAATAAGCATGAGTGAGTGTAAGCGAGACGACGTATGTGTGTGAGAGAGAGGAAGGATGGAAGGGAAAAAGTCAAGATGGCGATAACCGTAGAACCGATAACGTGTACTCTGTGTAATTTTAAATTAATAAAAGTCTAAAATAGTAAATCTGCCATTATTTCACCGCCTCAGACCTACATACATATTGAAAAAACCTACCTAAAAATAAAATATAAAATTGGATTGTATAATTTTTTTCAACTCATTTTTTATTTTTACTGTTTTCGCACGATAGGTAAACTCGTTAATATTTCGGAGCTACCAGGCTAACATAAAGTGGAGAGCGGCTGCTTATGTTACGTACGGCGCGGTATTAACCCACTTCCATCTGCTCTCTGAACAGATAAGCTTCACACATTCGCTTTGTTTTTCTACGGAAATGGTTATTGAAAGTCATCATTTTGTTTAGAAAGAAACAAGAAAGCTGAATTTAATTAACCTGCAGAATTTGCAGAAAAGTTCATTGAATGTGACGAAAATGTTTCAGTATATTTTGCGTTTGAAAGTTAAATGTTGATATCCTTTTTAGATCAACTTATATTAGGTAATGATGATAAAAAAGTATGCATCAGAATTAGCTAGTTTAAAATTCACTTGTCTGTTCAAGAGTGATGTGGCTCTAGTGTCAGTGGAGCTCATAACAAAGTCACTCAGTCGTACTCAACACGCACTTCTACTAACGCACTATTGTACGCATTGCGTGCACCGCTGCACCGCTCGGCAGCTCTCGGCAACTTTCGGCGCCGCTCGGGTGCACCCGACTGATTACGAGCGGATTATCTTACGGGAGCATCGTAATTGTGTCAGTCAGCAGTACAGGCAGACAATCAGGCCATTGTGCCTGTAACAATATGCGTTCAGCTTATAATCACATTAGCGGGCTTTGTTTAATGATGTGTGTCTAATTGAGCAGCGTCGTTTGCAGCGCCGGGGCACGCTTGTTTTAATATTTAATTATAATAGGTCAATTTATTGTGGTTCAATTCATCGTTGCATTTTCTGTAGTCTCTAAAGATTTCAGTTTCCTTAAAATAACGTTTGCAATTTTTCCTAAAACGTTTATTGCCTCAAGCACTGCTGTACTAACATTCAAATTATATTAGATAGGATTTTGAAAACGACAATGATAAAATGTTATCGGCGCCAAGTCGCTAAAACTCCGCACAACTTTCCTCTTGTTATATTGAATCAGATATTTTCCACAAAACAATACTAGAAATAAGTTACAGAATTTCATATTCAGAGTGCAGTATATGGAAATACAGCTGGATTTAGTAAATCCCGCGCTTAGAACACAAAACTTCGCTTGGCTGATTCGCTCAAAACGATCAGATTGAGCGGAGCGCGCGACACTGCAAAACTGTCCCCCGGACTACCACGGGCACTCACCCGTCCCGATCTCACCTCGTTGTCACTCTAACGTAGTAACGTGACTATGTCAATTATAGATTGTTTATCTTCCTAAACATAATATTGGGCTAATCGAGTTCTCAAGTTTATGATTGAGCTAGTAACTACTGCGTTAACACATTTATATATACGAGTATGTTAACGTATGTTGCATATAAATATGTAGGTACCTATATCGGCAAGGTCACGGTCACGCTTCGAGCTATGGTTATCTATTTAAGAATTCACAAAGAACACAACTGTCGCTGCTTATTCAAAAGTAAAGCCCATTTCTTCCCGAATTCTGCGATGGCCTAGATACTTTTACATATACATTGAAATTGGTACTTATGAATGCGCGAGTGCGCATCGAGTTGCCGTCGAGTTGCTATCGAGTAGCTATGGTACCGGCGCGAGAGGACGCTTTGTTATAGGCACTCCACGCGGGCGCAACTGCAAACTGGCTGAAACAAATCTCTGCAGAACTAGGTTATCCCTTCCTGTCGGACTGTCGGATATTTGTCCGATTTTGCCTACTCGGACACACCGTAACTTGCTAACTGCGAAACATTTCGCTCAGGATATTAAGTTTTCAATATCGCTTGTCTGTTTGTTCGCGAGGAGAGAGGCTGCATGCAGTGTGCCCGCACGCGGCTTTGATTGGATTTCATGGAGAGGTGGTCGCGGTTAAGAGCGGCTCGTTTTATCGCTCTTCCGCTAACTTTGCCATTCGGAACTAAATATTTTTTGCAGCCATTTTGAAATGACTTTTATAGGCAGTGTGCGTTGGGTACGATTATTTTTTATTGACAAATCGCATTTTTTACTTAGTATCCTTTGGCTTTAAATCTACGTTACATAGTTGTTGAATTAATAATTAAATAATAAATATCATTTCTCATTTAATATCTAAACTAATCATCGGATTACCAACTCTTCTGCAGATTGCAAGCTTCAGTGTCGCTGTGTCATAACTCATAGCACTCATTCTTCTGCAGATTGCAAGCTTCAGTGTCGCTGTGTCATAACTCATAGCACTCATTCTTCTGCAGATTGCAAGCTTCAGTGTCGCTGTGTCATAACTCATAGCACTCATTCTTCTGCAGATTGCAAGCTTCAGTGTCGCTGTGTCATAACTCATAGCACTCATTCTTCTGCAGATTGCAAGCTTCAGTGTCGCTGTGTCATAACTCATAGCACTCATTCTTCTGCAGATTGCAAGCTTCAGTGTCGCTGTGTCATAACTCATAGCACTCATTCTTCTGCAGATTGCAAGCTTCAGTGTCGCTGTGTCATAACTCATAGCACTCATTCTTCTGCAGATTGCAAGCTTCAGTGTCGCTGTGTCATAACTCATAGCACTCATTCTTCTGCAGATTGCAAGCTTCAGTGTCGCTGTGTCATAACTCATAGCACTCATTCTTCTGCAGATTGCAAGCTTCAGTGTCGCTGTGTCATAACTCATAGCACTCATTCTCATAGCCTATTTGTATTGTTGTAACTAAAAAAATATTAAAATTTTAAAATATTTGTATTGTTTTCAGCTTCAATTTGTTGCGTTCGAACGATCGCCAATTAAGTCTATTACGCTAAATAACTGATACGTTTCATAGTTTTAAAACTGTTTGTTCATAAAATAGAGCAGATATCATGCAATTTTTTTTTTTTGTTGATTCGAATGTTTCGTTTGTCGTATTTGAAATTAATACCAACTTTCTATTCTGGATGGTGTGTACCTGAGAAGTTTTTGGGTACCTACTTACAATGACATATAAGTTACGAGACTCCTTTTTTCAAAATAGTCAATACTAATAATTATTATAAACGGTAAAATTCTTTGTTCCGTTCTACTGTAGATACAGATCCGATTAAGAAAACTCATTCATGAAGAGGCTGTTTTTTGTCTTCAAAAAATCATCATATTCCAATAAAATCTTCTAGGATAGAATAAAAGGAGCTGAGCCGCGGGAAAAATTAGTGTCTAATCAATTACTTTTATCAAAATATTTGTATCTTATATTTTGGCGCATTATTTCGAAATTAAAACCAATTCTTCTTCGAAATTCAAACATAAAAGAAACAAAAGACAATCAAAAAAGTGTCGTTACAACTTTTCGTATGATTGTTTTCCGTCTAGCCACATGTATCTACTCATGTGGTCTAGCCCCCTTTCACAACGCGCTATAAGGAACTTCGTTCCAATAATACCTGGCCGTAACATCGATGTATGGCACGACATTTTTTCAACTACAAAGTTAAGTTTGTCCTTCAACCGTACTTATCATAAATAGTAAAAATAAAAGGGGGCCCCCATGCAATAAACATGTTTTTTTCGGCTTATGGTACGGAACCCTTCGTGTGCAAGTCCAACTTGCACTTGGCCAGTTTTTAAACATCGTTCGCATTCGAAAGTCAGTCGCAAATTTACAGAAAAGCCTCATTTTCCTTACATTTTTGACAGATTGAGACTGACATGCGAATGCGAACGTTGCTTAAAAATTAGTAGCATTGGCTCTCTAGTATCCACTTAAACCAGGAATTAAATATGAGCCTACTTAAACGAAGCATGGCTTTACTTTGGGAAAAGAATCAATGAATTAATTTCTTTCTTATTAGGACTTCTTTAAAAGTGGCGCAAGTGACGGAAAAGTTAAAAGGGAAGCGCTTATCTTGGTATGGTCATGTGAAGAGGAAGGATGAAATGCACGTAACTAAAAGAGTTATGAATATAAATGTGGATGGATGGACAGGGAGAGGGAGGCCAAAGAAAAGATGGATGGACTGTGTTAGGACTGATATGAAAGAAAAGGGAGTTAGTGATAGCGTGACGGCTGACAGGTAACAAGTGATAAGGACAGTTAGATGATGATTTTGATTTCTTCATTTCCATGTGAATTCAATGAACAATGTTGCAGAAACAACTTCAGTCCAATAGTTACTGTAGCTTCTGTATGTCTATGTTCAGTAGTAAGAACAGAGCCATCCGACCCAGAGGTAATAATTAATCAATTAGTGACCGTAAATCCAATGGGCGTTCACCGATTAAGCGTCCAAATTTGAGCGAGTCGATTGTGAGCCTAACCATCGCGCGTTTAATAGGTGACAATCCCGAGCGTTGCCGTGTATTGCCAGTAATGGACTGCGATAATTATATCACACTTTAGTATGGTTGATGTGTTTTTATTTCGAGGGTATGTGTTTTTGTGTTACATTCATGCTAGTATCGTGGTTTTATGTGTTTCGGCTAGACAAGAAGGGCGCGACTGTCTTTTATTGGTCGGCGTTCACAAAATGCTGAAGTTTTTACGATAAACGTGCTATTTCTTTTTGATATGATTTAATATACCGATCAACAAAAAAAATCGTTGAATCGAAATCTAAACTGCTCTTTCAACAAATACTGAATTTTTAGCTGGCAAAAAAATCAAGTGAGCAATAAAAGAATATTGAAGTTTTATATTTACGCAAAGAAAAGATTTAGACTGTATACTTTTCATTCCTATTGGAGAGGGAATCTCTGAGGGGTTCCAATGAAATATTATCCCCTCGACAACAGTCACGCTTACGAGATCGATTTGAATAAACTTAGCTCGAGTATGGAGTCGCACTTATTATGCTGTGACCTAAATTACAGAGACTTCTATATACGCACCTTCTTATTTGGTTCTTAACATAGAGCCTGAATTAGGTGTATTATGTTTTGAGCATCCCACGTGGGACACTATAAAACATCTAATTGAATTTCAACTTTCAGGGATTCAAAATTATCAAGCCGAAAATCACACGTTTACTTAAAAATATGAGATAAAATTATTCACACGTCGAGAAAAAGTGTCGGAGGCGCGGGGAGGGGAGGAGAGGGTTGCATCTGTTTGTAAAATGGAAATGAAATTTAATAAAAAAGTGTCATATGTTAATGAGAAAAAATGGGTTTAAAACACACAATTTTATAAAGTCAGTCTTATAAGAGTAGGTCTCTTAATTTAAATAAACCAATTTGTATCAAATATACTAAATGACTGGTTCAGTAGAACAATATGTAATCGCTCCTGAATTTAATTAATATCGAACAAGAAAATCAAATGAACGTAACGACAGTGTTTCTGACCCTCCCCGACTTTTCTTGCTAAATCCAATTAGTGTTCAATTACGTTAGTACAAGAAAAGCACACAAACATACAATTTGAAACAAAGCCCCAGGCTATAATCTAAGTAGCGTGATTGTTCGACTCGTTCAACTTAGCCGTAATGCGCCAAGATTGTGGCGCAAATCGACACATGTAAGCCTAAGTGAATTACGGAGCGGACTTAATTGTACGGCGATTGAATAGCCGCAGAGCTGCCGCGGCCCTGGTGTGGTCCGCTAGGCCACCCGCTAGGTAGCCCGCTAGCTCACCTCCCACCAACACGCCACTGAGATAAGGCTGAAGGCTGACGGTCAGACTAAAAGTCGAAATTGTGTGCCATTTATTTTAATGTGCACATCGAATGGAATGATCATCTCATGCCCATTTTAAATGATATCTAATTAGAGCGTCTAGACTGATCTGAAAAATGATTTTGTTGCAATTTGGCTCGATACAATATTTCGTTCATATATTCGAGTGTAAAAATGTATTTTTCCTGATAATTATCATCCATCACAAAAGTTTTTATATGGTAATCTCCAAGAGACAAGGCGTTGCTTTACCTAATTTTCAAAGGTTCGGGACTAGCCAGCGGCGTTTCTTTTAGACACGATAGTCGGTGAAGGGTAATGAACACATTAGTCTGTCTGGCTTTTTACTTACTTTACTTTAATTCATTATTGTACACCATAACAGCTTATATTAATTCACATTTAAAAATAGGTCATGTACAAAGGCGAGCTTAACTCAAAAATGAGTTTTCTACCAGCAAACCTTTGAGTGATAGAGAGAGATCACAATAGAGGGTAGGATCCAGTGCACAAATTTTACAATGTTACATTTATAAATATACCTACATACGTAAACATATAAATATATATATTTAGTTCATTAGTGAAACTAACTGCATCAGGTAAGCCTTATTACTGGTTTGTTCCCCTGAAGCTTAATTGAAAACTATTTGTGTAAATAAGAATATATTCAGATCTACAAATTATTGCTATTGGGACTTTTTATTAGCAAGGATTAATAATTAGCTAGAACAACGATAACTCATTTACTTGCTTTAACTCCCAAAACTTCTAGGTACTTATAGCAAAAATCCGGTACGAACATAGCAAATAAACTCAGTTGTCAATACTTGATCTATGTAACCTTGATATAGGACAACGTTCGTTCATAAATCTAACAAACTGACAACAAAAAGTTAACATATTTTTGACAACAAATTTGTTAAGAATTTGTTTGGCACTTTATATCTCTCTGGGTCCAGATTTTCTGAAGAACTATATAAAGGAGGTTGTGAATTACTACGTAGGACGAAGTATTCAATAAATAAAAGTAGAGTACAAGCTTGTCTGTGCTCAGATTTCAAATATAGAAGCTGTCAGCTGCCTGTCTCCCACGCACGATACAAGTTGCAAGTACAGGCGAGCTGCGCGCTGTGCGGATACCAGACACTTCGTAAGAACACATTCTTGTTTTATT
The DNA here is from genome assembly GCA_002192655.3 of Mamestra configurata. Classification (NCBI taxonomy): domain Eukaryota; kingdom Metazoa; phylum Arthropoda; class Insecta; order Lepidoptera; family Noctuidae; genus Mamestra; species Mamestra configurata. The sequence continues at coordinate 244,811 of NDFZ01005423.1, forward strand.
ATCTTATTTGTTGTCCTTTTACATTTTTCCTCGTAGTTATAAAGAGCAAACATATGATGTTGTATTGTTAGGATGTGTATTTCGATATTTCTCTCACAGTAGCTGACTTTGGGTTTCCCCTTTTGTCTTTAACAGAAATCAAAATAAGCATCATTCAACGGTTTGTCTCTACCATGCATGGTTACCGAATACGACATACATTTGGTGTGTCGTGCCGTTTGATTCGGCCGTACGTTAGCAAGAAACGTGTGACACTCCATTGCTCACAATCAGTTCGCCGGACCAATCAGAGGGGGTGTAATTTCGGCCATTACGCGGCCGCCGCTCGACGCAACTAATACAAAGGCCGACTGTCGCTCATTGTCATTCGGGAAATTATCGGGCGGTGTCTGAACCCGCCGTAATGAGTCCGATCCGCTGCGACATCACATAGCCGCCGCGCCGGCATTCTAACCTACCTGCTGGTTCTACCTTTGACGCCTCGTTGACACAATTAGTTAACAGAATCACTGTGCTTTGTAATCGTGTCCCATGTCAAATAAATACATAATTTAGATCCGATTTGCCTATTAAATAATTGAGTAAAACTCATCACTTTAACATTAAAATGCGCAACTGCGATTCATTAATTCGAATTGCGTTAATATTTAACTATTTCAGCGTGTTGACATTACAAACTGAATATTGTTACAATACCTACTAATGATGTCAATTTTAAAACACGTTCGTGCAAACTTAACGAAACGCAGCAGCTTAATATATTTTATGTTTATTTAAAAGTTTGCATTAATAAAATGAAAATGTGAAAATTTCCTTTTAATGTATGGATACTTGAGGGGTTATTATTTTTCCTTTACGAGCGTTCACATACTTAATCACAGAGTTATGAATGTGCGCGAGCAGGCTCGGGACCGTGCGGCCGCGCGGTGCGGCGCTCGCGTGATGGACTGCTCGCGATCACGACTCACAACCGAGCCGCTCCCGCCAATTTGTTTATATTTTATTACTACTTTTTAATTGAGATATTAAAAATAGTGTTTTGCCAAGCAATTATAAGGTTTACGTGCAGTATTATCGTCGCGTGACTCATCGCACCACCAACAAAAATTTAACCAACTTTATATTGTTCGATAACAATCTTGTGATTTTGTAAAAATGCATTTTATTAACAAGGTAGGGTAACGTAAACGTTTTGCTTCCGTATTCCGGGAACGTAACGAAAATAAAGGAAGGGAAGGCTGGTCACGTCTGTCGCCTGCTTGGATCTGCGACTCGTAGTTAGATATAGAAGGAGCTGTAGCGACTAGCGCTGCTTACTCGAGAGATTTACACCAAAAAGTTGCGCGGCTCTGGTTCAAACTACTCTATGTACTGGTATGGCAGCTCTCAGTGCGATGGAAGTGTTTCCACTATATTTTTCTTTTGCTCCAAGTTTCCTATAATGAACTTTCCCGTTACCGTCTGGGGTGTGTAGCAATTTTAACTCGTATGCGAATAGTTGGCGGGTTGTTAGTGGAACTGTCGACTCAACCTATGAGTCGCCACGATTTATACGACAAAAGAATAAGATCTAGTTTTCTTGTTCAGAAAATACGTTACTAAAAAGAGAAACGGTTTATAACTGAAAATGCCGACATCTTTTCGGGTGAAGCGGGGTAGATACATTTTGTAGAGGACGACTTAGTAGGCTCTCTTTTGCCGGATTAAGTTATTAAAGAATTTTTGCTTTTAATAAAATATGAGCTACAGGAAAAAACATCGTGGGATTTTTAAAGAAACTTTGGGGAAACAAAGCGCCTTCATTGCATTAATGCACAATAGCAGTTACGTTTAAATCACGCCTTTATCCAGATCCCCTACATTCCGTTGATCCGTCGGCGCCCTTACGTCATAACTACCGTTTCGACCCACCTCCACCGGGGGCTGCGCTCCTGGTAGCTCTTATCGCCCCTCGCTGCAGTCAGTCAGCGGTGTTTTGTTCTTTATCGCGATGTTTTGATGACTCTCGCCTTAACTCGGATGAAAAATCACTTTCGGCTTGTTGAACCGTTTTTTCCGCCTCGTATTACGAGCTCCGATATTCTTTTTCTACGTTTTCTTTCAGTTGTCCCGCTGTATGAAGGTGGTTCAGTGGAGCGTTTGTGTGTTGTTAACAATGTATGTTCAGGATATGTTTAGGTCATAAAATCGCTGTTTCTGTTTACCTTATATATTTTCCAAAATATGGTAGTGTTTAGAAAGAAAGTTGTTAGTGTCAGATTGGCGCAAAAGAAAGATGAATGTAAGCAAAGGAAACATGAACAAGTACGACACATTTTACGATCAAAACTTATCGCTCTCTGAATTGATCTGATCAGCATTATATTCCTTGTAACCCGTTCAGTTTGCTGTATACTACACTTTTACATGGCAGAGTCGTAAATTGTCTCATCGGGTGCACGCACGTGTATTGGCAAGTTTAGTGGCCATCTTTCTTAGCGGCGGTAAAGCGGAATTAGCAGTAGGAGCGAGTGACGCGTCTATTACGTGCCTGTGCTACAAAGACACATGGGTGCATTTGTACCATTGCGCACATGTTTCAGATATCTAACATTTCAGTAGAGTTCGAGGAACCTCTGTTACCATTTATCCTGATGTAGCTTTATAAACCATGGCATAGTTTGCTATAGTGAGTTATTTAATACAAATATGTTCCAGTGAAATCTTAATTACTATTTATATGAATGGGAAGGCATGGATGGATATTTGTAACTCAATCATGCGAGATCGGCTGGATGGATCTGGATGAAATTTGGTACAGAAATAGATATAAAGCACATTGGTTCCCTTGGGATAATTTCCGACATTTACGCGGGCAAAGCGTTTGGCAAAAGCTAATAGTTTATGAAAAAAGCAAATCCGCAAATGGAATACCACATCATTAATTAGAAATGACTTATATTAAAGTTCTTTTTTCCAATTTTATGAAAAGGACAGCTAGTGATATTAGTTCCGTGCATTACTTACGTAGACATGAACCCGTCCAAATGAGCGCCTAATTGCTGGAACAATTTAATAAAGTCACGCTACACGCTAGCCGCATTCCGAAGGTAAGGCAATTAACTTCATTGTTTAGATTATACCCTTATCTTTAAAGACAACATGTTTAGGGGCTATTTGTTTTTCCGTAATGTTTGCAGAGGCCAGACGCAGTTGATCCGTATGAAAATAGATTTTGACAGACGTCATGTTCTTTGGGTACACCTCTGCAAAATCCTTCGGGGAGTGCCTACAGGCTTCATGTTACGCGATACCACTTATTCCTAAGCACTTATTATAGTTACTTTTCTACTAAAGCGAGTTCAATAACACGGTTTGAACAAATCCTATTCCATCTTATTAATATTACAATGAGAAATTGTGTATGGATGTTTGTTACTTCTTTACGCCAAAACCAATAAACGGATTTTGTTGGGAATTTACAGTAAACAATAAGCTATCATTCATAAAGGAGGGAAGTATCCACTTATTATATTCGGGCGCAGCCACTGCCGGCAGGACAAAGTATTGGATTCAGTGATAAAAGGACAAACTAAAACTAGATTTCTTTACTTGAGTGCCATTGTAAGCTGGGTGATGATTTTATTTAACGTATTCCTAAAAAAGTCTCTAGTTTTTGAGATTATATAAAAAGTAAGTACATTAAATAGCTATGGTATACGGGAACCGCCTGGTCCGTCGTGCAATACGCGCACCAATTCCAACATGTCACCAGCAGACTTGCTTAGTTTAGACTTTAGAGGGAAAACTTCTATAAAACTTTATCTTAAGATAAGGAAATAGGAAGAAAAAAAGTTCCTCTTTATTAATTCCTTTACACTTTGTACACGTCCAATTGTAATATTAGCAATGGGAAATATAAATAGGCAAGAAAGTTTCTACTTCACTTACCTAATTGAACTTATTAAATTCAAATAAACTTTTCTTCAGGGACCACAGACGAGGCAGGTTACCTCACCTCATGTACTTAAGTAAGTCTAGATATGTAAAATAACCTAAACAAAGTCTAGAACATAAATTACCTAGACATACAACCTATTTAACGTAGACGCACGAAAATTATGTGTCTGAATATAAATTGGTGGAAGTCCCCAAGTGTCATGGCCGACAAAGTTACGAATTTGTTTGAACAATTCGAATATTTAAAGGGTATAATATGTTAGAGAGTTTATTCCTTTTGTTACCTCACCTTCGGCTGTTCAAGTTATCACAATATTATCATGAGTTATGTTCAGGTTTCAGCTAATCTTTTCTAGTTTGTGTAGTTTTTGTGCCACTTATATCTTGTTCAAGAACTTGTTACATTAGCCCAAAAATATTTTCTAAGTCACATATTGTTATTTAGAAGTCGTAAAAACTTGAAAATACTTTGATAAATATCTTAGTTTGTAAAAGAGCGACACATTAGTGGTGTTTAATAAAATTAAAGATAGGCATGTCTGACATACCTGCCTTGGTCTAAAAAAAAAATCCGCGGTTAGCAAGCATTCTAGTTACTATTCAAATTATAACTTACTATAGAACACTCGTTATTATAAAATAATATTTGGCGCAAGTTTCAGGTAAGTGCCTGAAGCCTAAGAAACTCGTTCGCGCCTTGATTTGCATGTAAATTAAAGATTAAACTTAAATCAGTGTTCACAGGACGTTGGCTCAGAATCTGCCTTACTTTGGGTCCCTGAAGAGAACTGTAAAAGTAAATCAGGTACGAAACTCTGGCCAATAATAAGTTATGACGCCCCTGTTGTTCTTGAGGGAGGAAAATAGGTTTTGTTTTAGTTTGAAGCCCTGTCTGTCAGTTAACATAGTGACGAGACGAGACAGATGGACTGTTAATTTTATGAGAAGTGCACTGATTTGTAAATAACACTTTCTTCTATTCCACCATCGCCCGCGTGAAAGTTGAAAAATATTCCGAAAACACATACTACCGGATAAAAAAAAATATTTTTTATTCCAGGATGACATGTTCTACTCCTGTGCTAAGTTTCATCTAAATCCATTCAGCTGTTGAGACATGAGGAGGTAATAAAGAAAAAACATACTTTCGCATTTTTAATATTGATTAAGATTAGAATACATGGAGCCAAAATATGACATTGAGCTCTTGAGAGACTGTCTCACAGATGGGTATGATTAATAGAGACGACTCTTGCGGCGAAAGTGTCCTGATTTCCCACAACGTTTTAGAGAAAGGTTGTGGGAAATCAATCATGTGTTCTGTGTCTTAACCGTTGGAATATTGCCGCGATATAGAACCTATTAATTTCCCCACACCTTGCATATCGGCACAAAACAATCTCAAGACATTAGCGAAACCTATGCATACGCTTATCATAACGCAAGGTAACAAGGCGGAAAATTAATTTCCTTTGTATCTGCTCGTGCGGGGGGCCGCGCGAGTGCCTGCAGGAGAAAGTACTGTCTTAGGTACTGCCGTACTTACATACATAGGTGCTCCATCCACTATTGAGGGTGGGAGGTGCTTCGAAGAATCACATTGGGGTCAGTAGTTAGGTAATTTCCTATAAGACCGATATTTCAGCAGAGTGTCTAACTAAGTCTTATGCAAAGCCTTTTTAAACTTTGATGAGTAGGTAGAATCAGACAGATTGATAACATTTTCCATTTAAAGATGCACATAGATTTTATCTCCTAGTCCAATTGAAACTCTCGAAATATGATTGCTATCATTTCTCCTGGGCGACATAAGCCTCCCTCAAGCGTCACCACCGCCAATGGTTCTGTGCCTTCGCCAGGTCATTGGTCAACCTTGTTCAGGCCTAACAATAGGTACTCCAGAGCTTTTCGTCCCCATCGACCATCCGTTCTGCGTGCAATGTGCCCACTGTCACTAAAGGTTGGCTATTCTCGAAATGTGGAAGTATTAAAATAAGAGAACTAAATATAAAATAGGCTAATACATCTTCTGAGTATTTCAACAAGGGAACCTCTCTATTATGTACTTAACTAACTGCCTCTATTCCGTTGGCTCGCGGCTGGCGATATAAATCAGAAAGTTGTTCCATCGCAACACTCGTGTTTACGACCGGCTAATAGACCGGGTGACACGTGACCAATTATAACTGATAACATGATAGTTATTTATTTGTTTGTTTCGGAATCACACACACACACAAACACAGTACACATACCAGTTACACATTACATCTTATAAACTAAGTATCTTGTCTTGTGTTCATGATACAAATGTGTAACTCACATCTTTATCCACAGCATACGTAGCGTTCGTATAGCGTTGTTCTTGAATTTTTAATGTTATTAAGGATTTTACAAAGTATTTTTTTTTAATTTGTGTTTGTTTCGATGTTTCTTTTCAGGTTCTAAAAAGGCTGGCTAAACACCAGCCTCATCTAAATTGACTAAAAAAGATGAAGCATTATTTTTAACTATTTAAAAATAACTATCATTTAACTTTAAAGCAATATAGAATCGATGTGGAAAGGTTATTACTTGGATTAACTTTGCTCACATGTAGTGTCCTCATCATTACGTCCTAGCTTTTTTTAACTACGTTTGGTTCAGCTTCCAGAGTAATTAAATCTTACTGAATAGGTACTAATACTACGTGGTAGTACATGTAGTAGAGCCGTGGTCACAATTACTCTACGTACTTTTCTACGTAGAGTCACCACGTCTCTATTAAAGCTGCAGTCGTCATGTCGGCCAAACAACGTCCACTGCTGGACATAGGCATGGTGGACCAAGTGCCGCCACATCGACCGGTCATTTGCGTCTCGGAACCAGTGGCTTTCCACTTTCCCTTCACCAGGTCATCGGTCTACATTATGGTAGGCCTGCCAAGCGTGGAGCACCTAAAGCTACCAAATATCAGGTAAATCAGTGCATCCATTTAGCGCAAACCTCATCACAATAACATTGTTTGACATTGTAGATGTTAATTATAAATACCACTAATTAATAACGTGCCTTATCTTCTGTTTGTTAATGTAGAACTTAAGTGAGTCCTAGAGGTGAGTCAGGTCCTTGAACCCATTCACATAAGTATAAGTAAGTAAGTTGTACAGGCATGTGCTAAGCTATGCAGGTATGTTGCATTTCTGCCGCTGACTTGCAGAAATACCCGAGTATGTTATACATGTTGCTAGTATTAAAATAGATGGTCAAGGAAGTGGGTATCACCATTGAAGCAAACCTCATTCAAAGCTTATATTTTTAACGGGTTTGTTCATAATAAGTTCGAAAAAGGAAGTACCGGATCGATTACGAAAATAATTACACTAATCCAAATACCGGTTTTCCTGGATCGGGGAAAAGTGCTGGATACTTGTGGACGGATAGTCTAGCATAATATAACTTGAATTACGAAAGCCCGTATGGTCGGGCGAGGCCACAGATTTGAAGACATTTGCCGGAATCACCGGACTGCCGTAAAAACATCTTAAATGGGCACTTCGTAAAATGACAAGGTGTTACGTTTTTTTACGCTAAAATGTGATAAAGCTGTATAATAGGGGTCCGTTGTTATGAAGCAGCTAAAAGTTGATAGTTACTGTAATGGCACAGCTCTGAGTGAGCGGGAATACTGCAGGTATACGATAAAATGAAGAAGTATATTTTCAGGTACGAAAATAGTAAAAATAGTTCATTTTTTGTGTTCGGTAATCTGGCATGCTTTTGGCAAAACGTACCAAACTATCTGTTTGTAACTATCGGTAAATGACACGCACTAAATTGTGTAAGTGTGAGCTAAATAAACTAATGGTGACGTTTATCGAGATACCGAACTGCAGAGATTGTGCTTTTGAGCGTCCCCTTAGTGTGCTAATAAGTTCTAAGAAAAGACGCCGATAAAATAAAACATATCATTATAATATCTGTGTATTTGTTTTGTGCTTCTTCTTAGGCGTGTCGATGGCAAACAGAATTATAAAATTTTATGTTTGGCCCAGTACTCAGCAACAGCAACACCATTCGCTGACGCAGCCATAATAAGAGGGCAAATTACACTAATTTTAAAGCATCGTTCGCAGTCGCATCTCTGTCAAAAAGCCTCCATTTCCATACATTTTTAACAGATTGCGACTGACATGCGACTGCTTAAAAATTTGTAGAATTAGCCCTAAAGTATGTCGATTGGCTAATCCTTTCACCACGATGGCAAATATAAACTAATAATCTAGTGTTCAGCATAGATAAAATTCATTTCCCTGTATGTAAGTCGAAGGATTTAAACATAATCGCGTCATTAACTATTTGTAACTGACACCCAACATTCACGATTCTCATTACCATATCATACGTGAACTTTACGCTAAACTTCACGATTCGCCCGATAGTTGCGCAGATTCGTCCCAAGTTGAGCAGATTTGTCACAAGTTGAACAAATTCAGCCATAGTTGAGCCAGTTTGTTTGAAATCGAACGCGATGTAAGTGTGAGGTGAACTGGAAATTATGTGTAGTAATTAGATGAAGGCAGATTGTGAGTAAGTTGGATAATATCGCGTATCGACACCACATACCTGATTTATAGCCGAGGAAATTATTCCAGTTGTAACTGTGGTGGTGGGAGTGATTTTTAACTTCATTTGATTTTCACGGGGTTTTAATTTGTGCCTTTTTGTGACTGAACTGGATTTTAAATTAGATTCAAAGACTTGAATGACACATTAGGAAGAACCGCTTGCTCCATTATACAGATGTAGATTTTTCAACGTGTATGTTTAATGTTTGCAACATGTATGTTGTAATGTAAGCGATGATAATCCCCCATTTTGGAGATAGAAAACGAAACCAAATTAACTAGAAATTCCCCAAAATTAATCAACATGACACAAACGCCTTAAATTCCTTTCTCTCCAAAATTGCGCTTCATTCCAAACCAACAAACGCCACACGTCATTTAACCAACAATGAGAAACTAGACAAACAAGGAAAACGGTTCGGAATCGACGAAATAACAGCGAGCCTAAATCCGGCCATCGAGATTATCTTAATTCCAGCAGTGAAACAGTTTTATTGTCTGTAAGCAGTGTATCTTGCACTCATCTTAACTTCGGCATTAACTTTAGGGCCTCATTAAAACTACTTGCATTTTAATTGGATTTGCACTTTGTTGTTTTTTCGCGTCAGCGTATTGTGAGAGTTCTACTGTGGAGATTAGTTTCCGCAATGTGATACCGTGTCTTGAATTTATAAGAACACACTTGGCCCTGTTATCTAATCTAAACTAATGTTATAAAGAGGAAAGATTTGTTTGTTACGATTTGGCTCAAAAACTACCGAATTGATTTTAAAAATTCTTTCACCTTTAGAAAGCTACATCTGCACCGAGTAACATAGTCTATATTTATTTCCAGATATAATTAGGAATCTCTACTAAAATAAGAATTTTGTAAACCAAGGCGTATTTTTTTACTAAAAAATGTCTTTCATCGCATGCGCTGCGAAAGCTATTGATGATACACGCAAAATATTGTACTATAATTTAAGTATTCATTATTACCTAGAATAAAGTCCGCAAGGCTATATATCTAACTCTTATGGTTAAGTCACAATGACCGCTTCTTGTTAAAATTATTCAATCAAAGCTCAGTTAAAAAGAAAAAGTGATGATTTTGATATCAAGATATTAATCCTTATCCATTTAAATGGTTTGATAATTAAGGTTGATTGTGTACATGTAAATTTCACTTTAAATGATTGAAATCGGACCTTTCAAAGTTACGACGGGTATAAAATGCCTAAGTATGAAAAATGTTGCGGTTTGAGCGAACTAGGGAGAATCTTAATGCTTGGTCCGATGAAGTTGAAACACGTTATTAATGATTTGGATGAAAAAAATAAGAATAACAAATATTTAAATTTTTCGAAAATAAACTCCTTAAGGGGTGAAAAGGGGTGATGAAGTTTTTAGGGGAGGACTAATATTATTGCTTACTTCAATTTACGTGGGAATTGGTTTGAACAAACTAAAAGTGGGATAATTAATACAGACCTAACAATTTTTGCAAAATCAACCCGAGGTGAACAGGGTGGATAGTTGCGCTGATAAAGAGAGCACAGAATCAGCAGCAGAAAAGGCTGAGTAATTAATGAGAATCGTTTAGCTTAATTTTCCAAAACTAAAGAGGGTAGAGCGGGCGTTGAATTTTGTGGACGAAGTCGCGGGCGAAGTGCTTCTTTAATAAAATACTGTCAGTGTTTCAGTTTAGAAGGAGGATAACAGTTTATTCCTGACTACAACGAACTAACCCTAAAGTAACTCAGTTTTTCCACTCATTTTTCAGTGTACAAAATGTTATAAAAACGTCGAGGGTTGAACCGAGACATTATTTCTAGGAAAATACTTGGCGGGCGGGCAGGAAATTAATTTGGTTGAACACCTTTTTCTATTTAAATTTATGTTCGGTTAGAACATGCATGCCAACTTTATTACCTTTCAATTGCTCGCGAGGAAAGGGGGACTCTTGCAAGAACTTTTAACAAGATTTTTTTTCCTTTTAGCGAGTTTGCTGTATTGCAGTTGTATTGTTTTGTATCACTACGGAAACGAGAGAGTTTCACGAAATTATTGCGTTCCATTAAACACTTGAGAGCATTAGCAAATTCCCTCAATTTTAGTTCAAATTCCAAATCCTAAATTGAAACAGCGACCAAACAATACAACAATCCCGCTCGAATTACAAGAACTCAACTCCAAATCCGGAAAGTGTTTAAATAGCTCTATAACGGAATAAATCAGATATTAGAAAACAATAAAATGTAAAATGTTTGGTACTGCGACTGCTTGGTTCGCTCGTAAACCGACTTTATAGCCATATCGGATCTTACGATTTATAGCTCACTACATTATTGTAATCTCTTCTTATATACATATATAAGCGAGATTAGGCCTACATTCAGCCCCGGATAAGCCTTTATAGGAATTTATATTGAAAACTTTGGAGCGCCGTCAAAGAAACATTTTATGTGGATCTGTCGCTGTAATCTCGCTTTACAATTGTATAATTACCGTACTGTATTGTAGAATATATTTCACTCGAAATGGCTGAAAAATACTCAAAATATCTATCTGAGAATTTATTCCATATTGACATTGTGACGGCATAAATATTTAATGCTCCAAGACTGTTCACTGCCTACAGTGTAGCGTGCTCCTATTATAACTTAAGTTGAAACAAGGCTTTTCCATTTCACAGTAATCAGTGCACAGACTGAATGCTCATATTAGCCGGCGGCCCTCATTACCAAGATGTGCACGCCACTCATAAAGCGTTCAATTAAACGTTCACACTAAGTGCAGCAAGTTGCAGCGGCTTGCAGCGCTGTTCAGCGGCATTCAGCAAACTTGTTGACGTCGCCTATCAAGTGAGACATCAGTTTGGAACTCGCTATAGTTTTCCGGTCGGTTAGAAGGGGAGCGAGGGAGAGGAGGGTCCTAAAGGGGCGCGGGAGGTGTGAGGAGACAAGGAAACTTGCCAAGCGATAAATAGTGGCAACTTTGCGCTGACAGCTGACACGAAATATTGTGAGAGGTGCGCTGTCGAGCCGCACCGCGCCGCACCGCGCCGCACGCGTGTGTTTTGATTCCAATCTGACAACGTATTTGTTGTTTGAATAATGTTTGTCGGTGAATATTTTGTAACTTCATTTAAATTTTAACGGAGCTGTTAGCAGAAACAACGATAACCATAGAGTTGTCTCAATTTGACATACCAATTACAATTTCACACTGTTTAACATGAGTTATGTTAAATGTGTATATGACAGTATCATTGCGCAGTAATCAATAAATTGAACTAGCAGAACCATAACCAGAGTATAGATGGTACATCATACAGAGGTCTGCTCTTTGCAACAGCATCTTATCAACAGTTTCCTACAGCAGATTTATAATCAGCCTCTGTTACCACTGTTATGATCCCAATTAATTTCTCTGCTATAAGCCAGATATTTCCAACTAAAGCACGATTTGCTTCATTCTAACTAAATACCATTACACTCAGAATTTGTATATACCTATGTTATTTCTGGCAACGGCCTGAATGTTATTTTAGAGAAAATTAACTGCGCCGTTATGCACGGGCACAACTGGCGTCTGTGAAGCAGTTAGTGGAGTTAGTTTCGAAGAACTTTTAACTGAGGCTCCGTATTGAAAAGATAATGCCGCTAATTAATGGCCTACTTTGCTTCAACGACTCGCAGCGTATCTTGTAGTTGTGCAGTTTGTGGCTTCCTTTGCGTTAATGCTCTGTGGTAATGCTTTTCGTTTATGATAGCCTAGTAGTTTTAACAACGAAGAGGTATAAGTTTTCATAGCAACAAAAAGCATACCAAACATTCGTGTTATGTGGGTAGTTAGGTACGTGTATTTGCAAACTGTACCTTACCGAATACGAAATAAGAAAGTTTAAAAAATGGGACACCTAATTTAAAGATACAGCTGAAACCTATCTCCGTTTCCCGATGTTACCTTTTTCGAGAAAGAAAATATTAAAGTAGGATGTTTCTACTTTTAACAAGCGGGTAAATAGGTCGTTTATAAATAAAGCATTATTTTCAGTGTTAATTCAAGCATATACAACAAATAATCCTAAACACACTTGCAGGTGATGCCCGACGTTTAACCCGTCACCGCTCAAGAAAGAGCCGACGACAGCGGTCTCCAAACAAAGAGATTGCGAAAGTGAAAACAACCCTAAATCACAATTAAAACAATTAAATAGATAACAACTTTGCAACGAAACAATAATTAAGTTGTAATTTTTGTTTGTTTCAGGCGGGGTCTAATGGGATTGAGTCGTAAAGCCATAGATACGGGAACGGCGACTGATAACAGATCGCATGCAAGGGTTAACACAAGGGGGTGACGCACATTCTGTTATTAGTGTTGTCGTCATCAGCCATTAGTGGAACCTAGACAGCACAGGTTGCGGAGAGGTCGTTAAAGATAATTGTGATAGAAGTGAAATATATCCATTAAGCAAAACATGTTTGTTTACATTATTAACACTACCATCTTTATACCATGTTTTTGGCAAATAAATGATATTCTTTTTTTATATTCTAATGTTAATAGACCAATTATTACAAATTCCCGAAAAGCTTTTAGAAATTATCCCTTTAATTCCAAGAAAAAAAAAATACTCTATGTTTTGAAGCATTCTGACAATCGATATAAAGTGTATATTTAACGTCTGGCTCGATAGCACTCAGCCTTTCGTGGAAGACTTCTTCTGAGATCCGATGTATTTCTGAAATGACTATATTTAAAACAGAGTGAGTATTTATTTATTTATTATTTATTTATTAAGTAAGGCACACCAACGACATAATTACAATTAAAAAAAAAAATACAGGAAATTATAGGTATTGAATTCTGTGCAAATACATCACTTATAGGTATGCACAACATTCTCTATGAAAGATTAACATGATTAACAAAGATTCATTAGTTCATTTGAAACAAAATAATAGGTAATTAAATTTAAACAATGCATTACAAAATAAAATAAATTACAATAATACAATTGATAAAAAAAAAAAAATTCGTTAATAAATAAAGGATGTCAAATATAAATAGGTATGTCACATAGCGAATAAGTTAAATTAATTACAATAAAATAAAATAATTAAAACAATTTCAAAAGAAAAGTTAAGTATAATTAAATTAAATTGGAAACAAAAAGAAATCAAGTACAATAGAAAAAATTACAATAAATATTTCAAACATAAAAAAAAATCTATTCAATGTCAAAAATTAAAAGAGACAAAAGGGTGTAGGCAGCTGATCACAGGTCAATACTGAGTATTTTGTTTTTAAATTTTGGTAGCCTGTCAAACAAAACATCGATACCGCTGTCGATAGAGCAGGTTCTATTGTAACAATCCAACATTCTATTTAGGGGAGCATGTCGACCCAGGTTTGTGCGACATGGTTTTGTTACAAATGTTCTAATAGAACGCTCAGATCGCAGATGAGAATGCCAAGGTACGTCTAGGTTGATTTTGTCAAGGAGATCTGGAGTTGATGTTAACCCGTTAGCAATTTTAAAAAGTGTTGTTAGATCGTTTAGATCTCTTCTTCGCTTCAATGAGTCCAACTTGAAGTAGCTTAGCCGGGCTGTGTAATCAGCTCGGTAAGGACAGTTATGGTCTTTAAACCGCAAGTGCCTGGTAAACTTTTTTTGAATGCGTTCAATCCTGTCTATGTGGATATTGTAGGTTGGACTCCAGACGGGAGAAGCATATTCAACAAGACTGCGCACATAAGTGTTATAAAGCACTTTCAAAGCCAGGGTCCCCTTAAACTCTTTGCCAACTCTACTAATAAATCCAATCATTTTCATTGCCTTTTTGATGATGTTATTTATGTGCGTAGTGAATGAGAGATCGCTACTAAGGACCACACCTAAATCCCGTATGCTTGTGACTTTTTGCAGTGATGTTCCACTGAGTACTGTTGAGTACTGTTATATTTATCACAATTTGAGAAAGCCAAGGGTGAGCTGTCTCGTGATAGGTACAACGTTTGTTTTACTCTGATTGAAAGTTCGTGTTTCCAGAAGCTCTCACATGTATCTAAAAGTGGTGAAGTTCACTTCACAGTGTGTCTGCAAGCTTTTACTGTAATTAACAAGCACTTGCAGTGTCGCACCCACAGAAAGGTGGCGGTAATCCCACACGCCCACCGGTCGTGGGTCCAACGAAGAGCATAAAGCATACCTTATAAAATTCAAACGTGCTCATTCTTAGCACAGAAAAATGAAAAGTAACTGGAGCGTATTTCACAAAGTCTAATTCGAAGTTGTATGCATTCAGCAAGAATAGGAGGCAGTTATAGTTTTATGAGTACACGAGACGGCTTCAATAGTTTACGGTTATTGTATGCATCACGCTAACTGCAACTGTTTGTAGTTTTATCTTTACCTGGAATGAATGGAATTTGAATGGTCACTTAAAAGTTTAAATGAAACTTTGGTTGCTCGATGCCAAACGGTACTCGTTTGGCAAACGCCTATAAATGTGGCGTCATTATCTCTAGGGAGATGTAATTAGCATTTTATACGTAAGGGCGTAGGTAGCCGAGCCTTGATTTAGGCCTCAATTATACCCAAATGTAATTTTACGAGGCTATGTGTTACCACTCGTCATCATTCTCAAGTTAACAAGTTTAATAGACGATTACGGCTGGCAGGTTTGCTCCACCTCGGAGTAGCTAGAGCGTGAGTGGTGCCGTCAACTGGTATTGTACTATTGATTATAAAAATTGCAACAGTAACACGTTGTTCGCCATTTCCGATAAAATATCGTCGTGTTCGTCCACAATGGTACTCACCACTGCGTGGGAACCGCCAGCTGACGCGTTATGTTTTCCTTCCATTCTAGATAAACTACAGAATATATTTCTTTTATGGAGGAAATCTGGACAACTCAACTTTTATCTTCGTTCGCAACAAACGAGAGCCATAAAAGTAAAATGGCGTGATTATTTACAAGCAAATTACCTGAGAACGTGTTTTGTGCACTCACACATTACCCACAAAGTGTCGTCCTCCGGAATGATGACCGACTAACTGATGATTATCTCGCCACATTCACAATAGAGGGCGCTAAACGAAACGCCGCGTAATAAACCTAATCGCATTACACGTAATCTTATTACACGGGTTCAGAATTAAACTAGAGTCTCGCGCGAGTAATTGAGCGAAAGTTTTTGAATAGACCCCCCTCCCCGCCGCACCCCTTTGCCGTAGATTTTAGTGCCATCGCGTCCTTGGACCCCTGAAGGGAGACATTTTATATCTTTTGTCCAAATTTTAGATGTTGTAACTGCGGGTCCAATTATACATTCGTAATATCAGGAAGCTTTATTAACGACTGAACCTTTATTGTTACGGTTTGCCTATTCCGTTTTAGTGTTTCGGCTATCTTTCATACATTCGTGCGCACAACTCTACGGAGAATAAACTTTTCACCTTTATTTTCGTCGGTACATTCATCAACAGCGCGACACGAGCGTCACTCGGTGAAAAAATGCCACGATATCGCGAGCTCAGGTGTTATGGCGCTACATTCAAATGGTTAAGGTGCGGTTCCCGAGCGTACGATGATGAAAGGGGATTGCAACGAATTATGGCGCCAGAGAACGATTGCGACAAAACGCAACACAGACTAAGTTATTGTGAGAAAATTGATGTAAGAAAACTGACTCTTGATTCGCATGTGGAGTGAAATAAAACTTGTTTTATTTATCACTTTACTATAATTATGATTGTGTGACAAATACTTGGTGTTTTTAAACGTAGGCTTGAGTGGATCACAACCGTTCACAAAACTTCTCTACATATTACAATTCAATAAAGAAAAATATAACATTTGGAACACAAGACATAAATAAATCACTAATACATTGAAGATGACTTATCAATGGAAGTATGTGGGCTTCCATCGCGTGTGGAAGCGCCACCAAACTGTATGAAGACATAAAATAGCAAGAACTCATAACAGAACGTATCATTGACGAGTGTAATATGTCAGAATTGTTTATTTGACAGGCAGCGACTACGAGACAAGTCGCCGCAGCGGGCTCACCAATTTATGGTTCAACAAGTTACAGAGAGTCTCTCGTTTGTAGGGATCATTACGTTTTCATTTACTTGAGTGCCGTTTTGAATGGCGTGTGCAGAAAGACAAATTCATTTTGGATGGCAGTAGCAAATTGTCGGTGAATTATAATAATACCGTGAGATTGAATGTGTGAGTTCGTGGAGATGTGAAGTGTAGTAGTGGTCTTTGTAATAGAAGTTACTCGTGTATAAATGAATAGGGTGAACGTTTGTTCAGCTATGTTTGGATAGCATTTGTATTTTATGCTTGTCAATTTCTAGGTAATGTAAAGTTCACGGCTCTGAAGGGTAACGTTAGAATGTTTGATAAACATTAGTTATTATGAGTTTTTGATCGAATCTAGCCCTCAAATACTAATGGTTTTAGCTAGATTACATCGACATGAATAATGTTTTTAGTTATTTGAGTCACACAACATTATGACGATAGTAATAATCATTAACTTTCTACTTCAAAAGCCAAAACATACTTTCATGTCTAAAAACCCAATAACTTCGACCGAAACACTTTTTAAAAGTAGAGGTTCTTGTTGCAACGAGTACACGAACTCACGAAGCAATATCGTCGAGTACAGCCGAGTACACTCTTATTACATTTTTACAACACAGAAAGTAGACACGAAGTTTACAGTTTTTGGGGTTCCGTAGCTGAGTTTGAACCCTTTTAGCTGTACTGATGTTTTAAAGCTATTTATTTTATAAAAAATAAAAGTTGTGGTAAATGCACTCAAGCGTATAGGACGTCATTTGATCCCATTTTCTTAATGCGTAAGATTTTGATTTTAGTCAATATTTTTTAGATATGCGTTTCTATAAGAATACTATATTAAATAATTATGAGAAACATTGTAAATGATGGGGCTTACGAATATTTTTGCAATCGTTAGAATCAATATTGGGCAATTTGGGAATGGATAAATACGCATCCTAAATGCGGAACTTTCTACTTATCGTGGTCCGACACGCACTTGGTTTTTTTCATTTGCATAACATGAGCACATGAACCATTTTGATAATATAAAGTAGGTTTTTATCTGTTTCTCTAACGTCTATATTGCGTATTAGAATAATGCCGAAGCATCAGGTGGGCTGTCAGTCGTCAGGTCTCGTGTGGTGGAGTGACGGATAGCTTATAGCAGTTGCGATAGTTTCAAGTTTTATTGTATTACAAACAGAATATAACTCATGTGGGTGCGTGTTTGTTTTTCTTGTTGGTTCTATAAAGTTTTGGTTGAGTTCGTTTGGTAAGGCTACAGCAGAGTGAAAATCCTATTCTGACTATAATATTAAGTGCAAAACTGAGTTTAGTTGTGACGTTTGCACGCCTAAATTGCTGAATCAGTTTTTGATGAATTTTGGTACTGAAGTAAATGGAACCCAGGACACGGTTACAAGATACTTTTTTGCGTAATCTATATGCATTATTGAATGATCACGCCTCAATAAATGCACGGGTTTGGTTGTTACTCGGTCACACATCGAGATCATGACATGGGTTAGGACACACGCAACATGTTACCCTGGTAGTGTTGTGACGATGAAGCCGCTGGAAACAGCTAGTTTAGTAGAAAAGTTTTTGATAAAGGATACTAAACCAAATCAGTAAAACAACAGCTACTAAGGATATTATAAATACTCACTGTGATTGCTACTTATTTCCGCCTTTATTATAACAAGAATAATAGCTTCATAAAAATATTATTATGTTCTTATTTGAATAAAAAGATTAAAGAAAGCACGTTTAAGAATTTTAGCAATTAACCCGCTGCGTGTCGTGACTATGCTTGCTCGGAATTTGAGTAACATCGTGCATAGTGCAGCGGGAAATAAAACAATCGTTTAATGTTTACCAGAACACATTCTAAGAAACATTATGCGATTATTTACGAGTAATATAAACTAGTATTATTTGTGTACGCATAAATTAAACGAAAGGCTGTTTTATATTCCAAATTATTAACTTTATAAGGCGTCACTACCGTTCTCAAATTTAAAAAATACAATTTCCTTAACGTTATTTTCCTTGAAACCATCGCATATATATATACTTAACATAAATATTCAGTTTTCAAAGTTTAGAAACTAACCGAAGTCAAACTGAAAATACCGACATGTTCTGTGTCCCAAACATTTATAATAACGCCGCTTGCATTTAGCTCACTTTGTCATCGTCTCGGAGTGACGTGTACAAACAGGCAAACATCCACCCTGCCAGTGTAGCGACTAGCGACCCTGTCACGAGGAACACACAGCCAGACGAAACCAGTAAAAAATAGTTCCAATACCGAGCTCACAAGGCGAGGAAATAAACGCGGGAGCTGAATCATTGCGAAAATTGAAAGTATAACGCGAACCGAGATGTGTGAAAGAAGGAGCGAGGCAATGGAACCGACAACGATAATAACACTATAAAAGAAAATACCCAAGAACTTTATGGCCCTGAAAATAGAGCTCAAAATACTAAACGATTTGAGGCAATTAAAGAGAACGAGGACCCAGGAAGGACGAAGGAAGACAAAGTTCCTGGTAAGAAAAGCCTGAAGTCTGATCGAAATGTAATCGAAAGAAAAGGAAGTGGCTATAAGTTAGGTGGAATGTTCGCGGAATCGTTTAGCGTACGGCTATTAAGTCTAATTTCACCGTAAACTCGTACAAATGAAATTAGCTGCTTTTGCCGAACTTATTTGTGCTAATTCGTGCTTTTGTGATTGATGAACCCCTTTTGTTGAAGTCTAAAATCCATTAGCTTTGCTAGTGAAATTGAATTGCTTATAAATACAATAACCAAGTTCTAAGTCTAAAATATCATGCCGAATTAGAACGAACATGAACGCGGATGAGAAGTACAAAATTCCTCATGTTTACAAACTAGCATTTCGCGAAACAAGTTCGAGAGTCCTGGCGTCAAAACTGACATCTGTATTCTACGACATTATTGTCCAGAAATAAAATCGAGCCCAGTTTTACTAGTTCGTTGGCGTCCGTAATAAAAGACGACTCGTTGGAGCCGGCCGCCGCTGGAGGCGTGTGAATTTGCCACTTTCGCGCTGAAAAAGAGAATAAATTCGCTTAGGCAGGGCGTTTTCTTCACATGCAAATTATTATTATTGTGCCAGTTTTGGTATTAGCGGGGTTTTTATTGCTAAAGCTACGGAGTTTTTCCCTCTTTTTTACGGACCGATGGCGATGTATTTTTTCCGTGTGTGCGCTTCGCGGGATCTATGAGTCGGAGCGCTCATTCGGTTTCTGTTGTTACCGTCATAAAAGCAATCGTTCTCGGTGTTCCACGAATTGAAATTCTGAGAACAATTCGGCTTTGGACGAGGAAATGTCACCAAAGGGACGTTGTTATGATGAAAATGTTTTTGATTCTTTTTATTCTTTAAATTAGGTATTTGTTTATAATCTTCTTCTTGTAGCTACGGGCTACTGTTATTTTATGTTACTCTCGGTATAAATGGCTGCTCGGAGTGACGACAGGGGCGCAGTAACTTAGCCGGGGCAATCAGCATCGCATTCCGTACTTAGCGGAGCGAATGTAGGTAATGACTGCAGTAGTAACTTCGCAAGTTTGTCGGTATTAAGTTACAAGCTAAAGGCGACAGTTTTGACATTAACCAAGTGCCTTTGAAATGTGTTACTGCTCTAAAATATGAACAACTTAAGGGAATCCTGATTTTTCATCCTTATTTAGCTAGATCATTGCTTTTGCTCAAACAAAGTCACCGTCTACCTATATCTGCACTTCTTCTAAACCATTCAAAACATTTTGATATCGTTGTCACAAGTAGAAAGAACAATAAACGATGAAGGTTTGTGTATGTGTGTTGCACTCTTGCGAAACCGAGGCGGGTCGCTAATGTCGCTGGTATATGTACTTATATCAGCAAAACCTTTTGACTTTTTGAAAATACAACTAATTTCAGGAATTTTCCATCACAATTTTCCAGATACAAAACTGTTTAGTTACGACCCATGTTCAACAAAGATTTCAAAGCAACGTATTGTGTCCATGTAAGTCTCACCTAAGCCAGTAGGTAGGTAGTATGTAGTCCCCACCTCATCCTCAGTCCCAAGGTTCGCGACACCTCTGTTTATGACGGTCACGATATACGCGTCGCCGCGTCGCTGGCTGCCCCAACATCGAACACCCTGTAAACGGCCGCATAAACTACAGATTTTCGGATGGCTTCGTGAGTGAATGCTTCGCTCGTATTTATTGTAACGCTTTACTGTGGATGCTATGGCTTGGACTGCTTTACGATGAATATATTTTGCTGTTGAATACAATAAATCGCTTCAGCGAATGATGATATTTAAGTTCAACGGTGAGCCTCGCCATCAATCTCGCTGTCTTGGTAACTTTTTACCACATCATAAGTTATTTTCGTACATCTTTGCCGACATGATTGAAGAAGTACAACAAAGTTTTCCTTTAATCTGAACTCTGTAAAATACCTAATAAAGACAGGCATGTTTAGAATTAAGCCTGACCCGAATAAAACATTGGCACTGGCTCGATCACTCGCGCCGCCACAGTCAGAACGCGGCTGAATTTCATTAGCGGAACATGGCGCAGTGGCTCGTGGCTAAAATTCGTCTAAACATTGTTGTGCAACAATCTGTTGCTGCGTGGCTGCCGCGGTGCCGCCGCGGATACGCCGCGCGCATGCCGACTGCCTACGCTACGCAATACGCTGGAATATGGTTTCGAGTAGACACTGTTAAATATAACTTTGTGGTTTTTCTGTTTTGTGGAAAACTGTCGCATGTGGCTGTTTGGAAATAGTTTCAATGTAATTTGGTTGTATGAATTGAATTAATTTTATAACTTGAAAAAAAAATGGATTTACATTAGGACAAAAAAATCATTGGTGGAACTATAAAAGAATAAAGTTTATTTTCACAGAATTACCTTCCATAATCGTACCATAACATAATTCATGTGTGACTATTGACAATAATATTTTGAGTGATAGTTCCCAAAATAAGTAGATATATTTTGGGGACAAAGGATGACCTATATTATCTTGTACAAACAAATGACTTACCTGAAGTTTAATGAGAAATCTGTATATGTATATAGGTACAATAGTACGTGTCATTAATATCTAGCACAAGCTTAATAGACCTGCTCAGTGTTACATTACATTTAACCAGTGAAATTCACATCAAATATCGATGCAATATGAATGCCGATGCTAATCAGGCAGCCATGCATCCTGTTAGTTATACCTACGTCTGCCTGTCTGTCTGTATGATATTTTGCTATTAATTACCGTATTGCGCGCCACATGAGCTGTGTGTTTGTTTGTCCAAATTAAATATACACTCATTTCGGCACTTTGATATATTGAGCTTTGTTAAACTGTCTGGTTGTGCGTGACAAATCCGTTTGCGATATGTTAGTGGTCATTCGTTTCAGTAATTTGAATATTAAGTTGTTTTTAGGGTTCCGAACATCCGTAAAAACGAAAACCTTATAGGATCACTCAGTTGTCTGGCTGGCTGACTTTATGTCTTTCTGTCACAGCCTATTTTCTTTGATACTACTACACAGATTCTGTTGAAATTTGGTACACATATGAACTTCTGTGACCCAAACACGTTTGAAATTTTGAGCATGGGGGTCACTTATGGGGTCAAACTAGAAAACTTCAAAAAAGGTTTTCCGAACTGTACCGTGTGATATATAAAATGAAAGTACTTATTATGAAGGTTTTAATCATATTTTTTCCATAATTTTAAAATAAACAGTTTTGAACTTATTCAAGTGAAGTAAAATTTTCCATTTTTTATTTTCCTTATCTCCGAAACTACTGAGCCTAAGATTTTGAAATAAATGCAAGTATTAGTTCTTTACGTATAGATTACAGGAAAACTTATAAGAAGTGTATAGTGTTAAAGTAGCATGTTACAAAAAATGAGATTCGTTCGGAACCCTTTGCACGCGAGCCCGACTCCCAATTGTCCAATTTTTTCATCAACATTATTGTGAAGCAAAAGTAAAGAGTCGAGCACAAATCCTCCTCACATCTCGCTATCGTACAACGGGGTAGTACATTTAAATCCCCTCTACAGACTTGATCCTAAGAATAAGAAAAACGATACACGGGCAGTTTTGGATGAAAATATTGTTACACGTGTCTAACTAAAATAAATCTTAAATATTGAGATAAGTCAATAAGTAAGAAACCATATGTTCAGCAAAAGTATTTGTGTTACTAATGAGTTAGATCCTTTTCCTTCAAACTAAGAAAACTATGTACAAACAGTTTTATTTAGATGGATTGACACAATTCTACAAGTATTGATGATACACAACATGATGTAAAATAATATTACTCGTTCGTTTTGGGGAGTTAAAAGGTTTCAAAATAAAATAATCCTATCTCACTAATTATAAACGTAGAATTACAAATTTTGGATGTTTGCTGAACAATCTCACCTCGTCGGTAGTTGGAACTTGGCACATGGGTGGACCATATCCTGGATTAAGGCACAGCGTATAACTAATATCCTGGTTTGACGTCCCCTTGCGATTATTTCGCCGTACAAAGCCACTAGCACAGCAAGGTACACAGAACAAAATATCATAACCATGACAAATGCATACAAAACAGTATACGCAAATGACGTCACATTTACTTCTCCGCTAAGTCTGCAGTGTATCGCTGATCGGTGCTCGTAATGGAGGTGGAGGCAGTCTGAACAAAGCTCCGTCATATTTCGAGACAATGGTAGGTTCTGGCGCGGACAAGGCGGCCATTTGTCAAACCCGAGCCCCGGTACGTCCCTGACACGACTTAAGACTTTAGTTTGGTAGCAACCCTAAACGTCTTAGAATTTGCATGGAGATTAGGGAGGTTACACGTGTTTGAATTTGTTGATTAGTTTATGTGGGACCTTTATGATCAGCTTCTAAACCTCGTGTCAACTTTTAAAGACCGTGAAGGTCTTCTGCTGTACTGAAAGGCAGTCATTTCAACTGATTCAATCAAGTATTGTAACATTAACAGGAAACTAAGTTTGAGGATATATATGAGCACTAACTATTGTTCGCGGCTTTCGATTTCCATCTCCAGGGACCCATCTGTCTAACAGGCAACTAAGTTTGCGTGTTCATTTCTTTGGACTATTGTAAAGTTATGCAACTATGCATATCTTGGCAGTTTCCCTCTCAATCCCTCTATTATGTTCATAACCATTCAATTCACCCTCACCTATAGAGCAAACTTCTTACATACTGGGTTTAGTTCGGAACAGGCTTCCCGGAAATGGAGATGCACCGATAAGTGAAGTTCATTCGGAAATCGTTTCGTTGAAGCCGGCTCTCGATTATGATACCAGTCGCGTGCGCTCTGTGTTTGTGCAGCTATTGCGACTGTTCCAGTTTAGCGATCTACGAGAATCGATTGCGGTAACCGGAAAAGAGTTTCGATTCTTTTCTTTACTTTTTTTGCAATCTTGGGAATTGAAACACTTAACATGGCATGGATATATTTGGATATATCCATGTCATGTAAACGATACTTCAAAAAAATGCTGACATTGATTCGAACTTTGCTGTGTACTGTGTGTACTGAAACTTAGACCAAATAGGTCTAAGTTTCAGTTATAGCTCCAGTTCACTTCATGCTAAAACGAACTTAAATAACCAACAAAAGTCATTAAAATGTCCTCTAAAGCTAGGCTGTTTATTCAGCCAACTAAAACTAAAACTCCCAAGCTTGCCGTACTCGGCAGTGCGTACATTCGCACAAATTTATTTTAAGTCCAGTGTACATTTAACAGTGTTATAGCGCAGCTCTTGAGTTTCGGGATCTAAAGGCGCATATAAAAGCTAGAGAACTCGTATGTACGAGCGTCCTCCACGAAACCATTTACCACAACCGGGAGACGGGCCCGTTTCCGGGCGCGCACTAAAACTCTCAACTGCGAACTATACGCCTAACACGTCATCCATTGCGTCCTCGCATCTGATGCTCAACACTGCTACCGGGGCCAGGTGAGTAATGGACCCCACACACACAAGTGTAGACGACATCAGATTGTTAGTTCCACCGCTCGAGCCTCATGAAGACGCCAGCTACTTACACGTCCCTCGACATTCTACTCTATTGTTTTAAACAAACCACATTGCTCGCTGTGTGAGCATCCCGGCTCTTGCTACAATTGGTGGAGGAACAATGTACGTTGTGCGGCGCCCGAGTGCGGTGTCCTTGTCGTGCGGGCGTCGCGGATGAATGTCCCGTTTATCTGTATGAGCTCCTTAGTGTTAATAATGGTGGTTACGTGTCAGTGGGGTGTAATTAAACGCACTTTTATATCGTTGAGGGTCTCTTTAGGAGGAATTTACTGGACAAGAGCTGACTTTATCTCTTTTTTATAGCTCTAAACACTTGGCTTAGACGCCAACGACGGGCAGGGGATGTTTACTTATTAAAGCTTATGGTATTTTATGGTACCTATTCTACCCTGCTTTACTCACACTTAACCACAAAGGGGCGATGGCCATAACTTCTTCTTATTTGTAACAAAAGTATCCAGTACAGAACAGTACAAATCAATAAATAGTGACAAAGAGGGCATTTATCACTACCGTACAATTATAAGGTGATTACAGCTTGGTATTATTCTCGGCCGACTTCCAAGTCAATTAGCAGACGGCGATCATCCGCACGGAATACATAAATTAACAGTTTTACCGGTCTCTAATGATCTATGAGGGAATGACGCTTTGTTGCCAATACTGCGGGTTTCAGCGGCTAAGCTGCGTCTTCTATGATAGATTATTTCGTGATATATGATGAGTTTTATAGTTTACTTGTAATTTGAATGCCAACTACGTTACCATTGTTGAAATCACCATTTAATAAAATAACTCCGCTCAAACATTTCATGAACACAATATTTCATTATAACAAACAAGTTGTTTTTCGTCAACTACAAAATTGCTTTAAAATCTTATTAACAACTCGAAATCGAAATCAAAACAGATTATATTATAAATATTCCATAATTACCGAGAAACGGAGCCATTCCATCGCTCATCGAGTTCCACGGAGCATTACACGGACCGCAACGAGAAATTAATACATTATTTGTCATTTTCGATGTAGCAGTTAAAATAAAATGTCCAATTTATTTCAACTACACAATTTTTGCGAGCCCGACTCGATTGTGTCCAAACGTCGAGCGGCTGCCGGCAATATTTGCCGATATTTCTTTATCTATTAATCGTATCGGCTTAAAACGATCGCGCGTTATTGGGAATGAATTGTAACAAAATACAGTTTGTTTTTACTGAAATTATAACAAAAAAATTGTATTGTTTTAATCAATGCTCCGGGGTAAATAATGGACGGACTTGTCGATTTAGACGTCAATATGGACCACCTAAATTGTTGGTTTGTTTCAGATCAGAGATATTATCCCAGTTTGTTAGTGAAGCCATTTCCGTTAGATTCTTTGAATTAAACTGTAAGGAGCTTCCGTAATGAGTTGACTTTAATGGCGGTAAAAACTGAACGACTTGCACCAGCAATACTTGGTACTCAGTTGATTTCTGCAGTTTGACTTTGCAAGTTGGTTTAGCTTTCTGCTTCCAAGTCCTTAAAATAAAACAACATCTATGATTTTAAATAAGGCTTTGATACTACTTAACAACAAAAAAAATACAACCCACTTCCAAATAAAAATCATTACAAAGCATAAAACAACTTTAATTTTGGATTGTTGCCGTTAACAGACGAATCAACAAACAAAAACACCGGCTTCCGATATGTTTTTATTTGGAAGTCGGTTATATTTTTTTGTGAAAAGTTTTTTATTTTCCTCTTTAAGTGGTCTCTCCACTCCACAACTAAATTGACATTATTTCCATAATGAGTGGTTACGCTATTTGCCGTTACGGCGTTAGTTTGTGTGACTTCATCGTTCAGTCCAAGTCCAGACCAGCTCATAGCTAAATATCTACTTTGCTTTGGGATTGACATAAACCTAACAATATGTCACTTTACTAGATTTTATTTATTTTAAATTGAGGAGGACACTAGTTTATCTTTGAAGTCCGACGTCCAATGCAAATTCAATAAATATGTTACCGGAAAATAGCAGCAGACTCCGTAAGATTGTAATAAATGTTGATTAGATTTATTATAATTTCTCGGCATATTATTAAAAAATCGTTTTGTGTTTTGTCAATAAATCCCATCCAAATTCAAGAGTTTCCAATATATCCGTGTCTTATTTAGAAAAAATAGTTTACATTTTCACGCGATATTTTACAATCTTACGGCGTTTGCCATGTTCCGATGACATATATAACTAAACCCAAAGCAAAAAGAATGATAAAACCGGTTCATCTCTCTGCCTAGCCTTTTTTCAAACTATATTGGGGGGTAAACAAAAAAGTCATACCCGAATAGATAACCTTAAAACCATGGTTGAATTGAACACATCTGCGCGCCCCTTCACCCCCCTTTACCCCCGGCGCGGCGTGATGTTATGTTATAAGCTGGTGTAAACAATAAACAGACATACGATTTTCAAACAACCCTAAGCTCTTCAAAATTAGAGTGAACAGGCTACTTCTGGGTAAGCTCGCTCCATCGTCGACTTTGTCTCTGTCATCTATGACCTAGAGAGTCAAGAGCAAACTCATCTCAAATTAAAATAAAAAAAAACCTTGAAGGATTGCTATGCTTTATTGAAGAGTTTCGTTGTCTATCTCGAAAGTTCTTCATCAGATATTCACCAAATTGAAATGGGACCAGTCCGGAAAAATATTGTACCAAACAAAAAATCATTATCCAAATCGGTTGATAATTGGCGAAAATATCTGAACAAATATACAAAAAAAAATCAGTTGAAGTTGAGAACCTCCTCAAAAATGTTCCGTTATGACGAAACAAAAGTCAAAGCCCATAGCACGGTAACCCCAAGCTAAACATTGTCGTTGATAACATTTTCCGACTATTACTTTCTAACTCCAACAACTTCTGTATCAGTGAAGGAATTAATTGTAACAGTAAGACAAATTTAATGTAAATATTAATTTACATTTGTCTTAGTTTCTCAGTAAACAGAGTCTCCATAATTATTTAGAACGGAACGCTCCGAAGTGGTCGGGAAATTATTTAATAACCTTTTGTCAAGTTTTCATAGAATTTTACAACTGTCGTGGACAAAGTATAACTTTTAACTACTTAACAATGAACAACAAACACAACGTTTTGAACAATAATTACACTTTGAAGTTTTTGTGTGCGTTGATGTTGTTCAACTGGCTTCGGAACGCGGTGCCATGAATATTGAATTAGATGTTATTATGTGGCCGATATCAACAACATTTATGGTGATTATTAGGGTCGGATGCAATGAAAGCATCCTTACAAGACCAAAATTATGAAACGATTTAGATAAGTATTTTTCATCTTCCTCTGCTACACAAAAGTATGCCTTGTCGCTGTTGTAAAAAAGGGTCAAGCTGGAAAGCAAATAGACGTGTTTCTTTTTCATCACATACTGTCTATGCAAATCTAAAATTACCAGCAACAGTATCAGCAACTCGATTAGCGGTCCAGTTTATTTCCACCGCATACAATAAATATATGTATTGTACGTCAAAACAAATTATCAGCATGGCTCAGATTGGGCGAGGCGCACGGCACGCGTCCGCCGGCTCTGTCCGTCCGGCACGTCCGCTCGCCCAATATAAAAAAGGTTTACCACTTCGCACGCTGATTGCGCACCGCCTGCTATACGCCGCCTGTATGAATATCAGCTATGTCACATGTTTCCCCGCGTCAGTTATTATATTTTCAAAGGGCTTTCCTTGACTGAAAACCCGGTCACCTAATGGTCGGATAAAGCTCGCATAAAAGGCCGGATGATCTATTTAGGCTGCTCAAAGAAATGAAAATCACGTTTTTGACAAAGCTGAATTTGTAAAGTAGGTATTAGCACTGACACCGAATTCACTCACAGACATCCTGAACTCATTAGGAGGACTGATCTGCTTCTGGAAGGAGGTTGGCTGGTTGGAATGACGGCCGCCATGGCCCACGCACAATGGTCCAACAACAGGACTAAGTGCGGAAACGATACCCAATACATAGATAGATAGATAGCACTGAAACATGTTTTTTTATCATATTTACAATATAATACAGAGTAATACATCATTAGCAGGTTTTAAATTGGTGCCACTGACTTATATTATCTAACAATTGAGCATCTATTACAGGGAATAATGGAACATGAACCACATTCGTGTCATTATTTACGAAAATACAACAAGAGCGAATTGACAGTAATAATTTAAAATAATAATCTGCTTTCAGAACCAATAAGCTAATTGGACAGAATGTATTTCTGATATGATTTTTCAAAGAGGTGGAGTCATCAAAGTGATTCTACCAGATGCAGACGCTCTTGCTTTAATAGCCGTAAGATAAAATATTAGATTTAAATTACAACTTATCTACACTCGATACTCAAATAAATGAATGAACAATTGCAATCGGATTTAATCATAATATGTTTATCTTGACGATGGTGTGTTGTTATTGAAAAGTATTAAAACATGAAGTTTTATTACAAATGTGTATTATATCTAATGCTGTTCGTTTCTTTATTAAAAAGAAACAACTGCCATCAGAGAGAAGTATCCATTGATCTTAATATTTTTATTTAAGCAAATGCTTACAAACTGAAGATGGCTAAGCAACATTCTATTAACAATCATCTGAAGACATGAATTCTGTGCATATTATTAATTTCGATATTTCACAACGTTTTGTTAACTTGTTTGGAATTGTCATATTTTTCCATTAAAGTATGAAATTATGGTATTTAGTCATAAATCTAAGTGTTCGCTATTTCAATATTGACTGTACGAAGTGACCCAGTAAGTCGGGCTCTATGATTAATGGCCAGTATCAATCGTTTCAGTTCGAGGTCAAATGAAGCACTGAAATCAAATACGTACAAATAGAGACCTAGTTTTTTATGATTAAATGAAGAAATACACACTGTTTGCCTTGAACGGAATCCGACTGGTCACCTTGGCTTTAACCAGCAATTATGTTTTAGACGTTTCTAGGGTAAACATTGAGTTGTAGGCAAATGCTAATGTTGTAGTGATAGTATCTACTGTTGGTAGCTAATTGTACAGTTAGTCAAAGGTGTAGTGTATCTCGATTCTAAATCAATTGAAATTACTAGAAGCAGAACTTCTTTCAACTTTCAAACTTCTCTTCTTCTTGAATGAATGAAAATTTTATATCAGATCTGCACATTACTATAATTTAACAATTATTATAGTAAAAAAATATTAAACTAAACCCATATTTGCAGACTGATTGAATGATTGACTGAATATTGAAACCTAAAATCTCACACAAAACACCTTACACCCAAATCTGCAAATAAAACATATAGAGAACACTCCATCAATTTCATCCATAATGAACGTGGCAACAGACCCACCACAACTACAACAGCCAAACCAAACACATCCACCATGGCTGACAAATCACCTCCACCGGCCCCGTCATAAGCGACTTCGAAAATTATATCAATCAAGTGGCTTGCACGACAACCTACTAATGTCAACAGTGTCCCACGTTTTGAAATTTCATTAATCGCTTGTCGGGCCCCGCGGCCCGGGCCGCGCGGTACGTGCAGTGGCCCACGTGCCGGGACGGGCGCAATTATTCCTAATGGATGTGCTAAGCAGACGCGGTTTTGTATCCCGTATGATAATGGATAGCTGGTTTATTAGAAAATTATTTTGGAGAGGTTTTATATTAATATAGGGACATTGAGTCTACGGCGGATAGTTTGCTGGGCTTTTTGAAATACTGTTGTGAACTATCTTAAAAAATGGCCCCCTTTTTCAATACATTATGATGTATTGAAAAAGAGGGGTAGAGTTTTATTATAAGTATAAGTAAAGACATTTGCTCCTACCTCAATCGTGGTGACGATTAAGTACGTACTATTTTATGTAGATTTCTTTTGGCAAACATTATTGAAGTCATAACTTCATATTGTACCCATAGGTACAATTCGAAATATAAACATCAGTATTATTTGACATAATTTAACTATTTACGTCAGATGAAAAATATCACTTTTTTTATATGCATCAACGGCTACTGATTGAAAATCAAAAATATAGATTTCCGTATTGTTGAATTATTTTCATACAGTATCATGTTTCGAATACAATAATCTTGTTTGTTAAACGTGCTGCGAATCCGAATAACTTTAGGTGTATTAATAAAGCACCGTGCGGATGCCAGAACCTATTTTTAATCGACTTTAAAAAAAGGAGGAGGTTTTCAATTCGGTTGTATTTTTTTTTGTTACCTCATAACTCCGCCATTTATGAACCGGATTGAAAAATTATTTTCATGTGTAAGTTCGATTCGTCCCATACAAATTTTATCAAAATCGGTTCAGTTGTTGGTTTTAAATCAAAATAGCTGGAGGAAATAGAAAATATATCATCAAAGTAAACGAAATTGCGTGTTTTGCCGCAACAAAAGAACCACTAAAAAGTGATAATATAACCTTTTTTGCAAAAAAATACAACGGACTTCCAAATAAAAAAGAAAATCTACAAATTATTAAATAACTTTAATTTCGGTGTTAAAACACGAAGAAACAACTAAAAACACTGACTTCCGAAATTAAAGTTATTTTATACTTTGTAATGTTAATTTTTTTTATAAAATTCGTTCCAATTTTTTCCGCTTAAAACATCTTACTCAACTTAATTTCATTTTATGTAAGTACGTGCACTTGTATTTCTGAAAGGGCAGATTGATTAGGTACTCGTATTAAAAAAATATGAGAGTTACACTTGCATTTTTAGGGTTCCGAACATCCTTAAAAAAAAACATACAGTCGAATTGAGAACCTCCTACTTTTGGAAGTCGGTTAAAACGGAACCCTTATAGGATCACTCGGTTTTTTATCTATCCGACTGTCACAGCCAATTTTCTACGTACCTACTGGACCGATTCTGTTGAAATTAGGCCCAAACATGGACGAGTTACGTAAATAAATAAATTGTGAGCATGTGGGTCACTTTTGGGGGACAAACAAGAAAATAAAAAAAAGTTTTACAAGATGTGCCGTGTGATATATGAAGCTAAAGGCTTATTATAAAGATTTAAACTATATTTTTTCATAGTTTTAAAATAAATAGTTTTGAAGTAAATAAATAAATAAAAAGAAAAATGACCGTTCTCTCCGAAACTACTGAATCTAACATTTAAAAAAAATGCAGATAATAGTTATTTACCTTTAGATTAAAGGAAAGTCTATAGTGTTAAATTAACATGTTATGAAAATGAGATTCGTTCGGAACTCTTAAACCCCACGCGACTCCGGCTCGCACTTGGCCAGTTTTTCTTTTTAATAAAAACCCATATACAATATACCTAGGCACTTGTATAATATCGTATATGTATGTAGGTACACCCCGGGTTCAAGCATAGGTACTAGTGAGGCGCGCCGGTAATTGAAAGTCGCGACATAATAGAGCGGTGTTGGTGTTACTTGCAAGGAAAACACCAAGCCACAGAGTAATTGATTTTTATATTATCTATATATACCACGTAAAATTTTTAGGAACGGGTTTTAATTAAACTCATATAATAATGCCTAATATTTTATGTGTTTTATCAAATGCCCAATTATCGTAGTTCATTTAATATTTTTTCATCACTATTTTTTTCCGAGCCTTCGCTCGCGTTAAAGGAGCCGATAACCGTTTTCAGGGTCCCATCTATCTCTATACCGAAATTCATCAAAATTGGTTCAGCGATTAGCTATGAAAACGTAAACAAACAAGAAATGTCACTGAACGCTCATTGAGTGAAAAAACTGCTCACAACGCTGTAGCTTGTTCAAAAAAACCACATCACGAATTTTGTGTCGTGGCTCGAAAACGGCCACAACGCGTGGAAATGAAGAAATGCCATGACGAATAATATCTAATCGCTCTCACTAACATTAAATGTATGATAACAACCATGATAGTTTTTCAAAGAAAAATTG
The DNA here is from genome assembly GCA_002192655.3 of Mamestra configurata. Lineage (NCBI taxonomy): Eukaryota > Metazoa > Arthropoda > Insecta > Lepidoptera > Noctuidae > Mamestra > Mamestra configurata. The sequence continues at coordinate 277,541 of NDFZ01005423.1, forward strand.
TAGATATTTCTTTAATTTTGAATGTTAACATATTAAGTCTTGAACTACTGTATGGTTCATTTGCAGTATTTTTAAACACAACAGAAACGTAATCGTTCATCAGGCGACCACTCGGCGTGATCCACGGCGGATCTGCTTAGCGACCGGACTGGACGCTCGGCCACGCCTCCTGGTCGTGGTTTCGGTGGTGGTCATGGTCGTGGTCGTGGTCGCAGGTCGTGAGCAAGGTACGTTCTGAGCGGTAACGAGCGAGGTCCTTACAAGTTGTTTGCGTTGGTCTTAATTTTCGTTTTATTCTCAGTTTTAGTGTTATTTCAGCAACCTTTACCACACACTGTTAATTTTTTTTAAATATTTTCTAGACAAGTGTGCGTCATCATCGATCACATCGTCACTTGCCATCAGGAGAGATCGTGGTCAAAGACAATCGCGACTTACAGATTAAAAAAAAGAGTTGTCCGTACATGCTCAGCTTAAGAAACAGTGTTTAAATACAAGAAATAGGTATTGTGGAAAAAAAGTGAATCTAAATATGTACGCGTCCTAATTGAACTTAATGTCCAACAAAACTTGGTGAGCTGCTACAAATGCACCCTCTAACAAAAATCAATTTAAACGTGCCCCGTACCACAAGCACATTGAACTATTGCGGTGAGCGGTGCAGAAGGGTGGAACCACACAGGGGGCCCACTGACCGGCGGGGCCCACTGGCCTACCGGCCCACACTGGGCCCACTGGGTCAAGGGGGAGACGATCGCATAACCTTCCGGTGCTAAGCTGGTGTCATAAATGTGGATCTACTATTGTTCAATTTATTGGTAAGTTTATAACCCAACCGCACACTCAATATCGCGCCTGTTTTCCCTTAAGGGTTGGGCAGAGGTAGTATACAGACGTCCCATGTGTTAGGGAGCAACTCTATTGTCATTTACCGGGCATGCAGGCTCCGGGATGCTATTGACATTCCTGTACGAAAACCCATGAATACTTTCCGACCTGGGAATGGACCATGCAAAACAGTTGCGCTTACGAAGTCTAAAACAACAATGAAGTTATCAAAACCAAATCAAAATTTGTGAATTTAGCTGAAAGACTGTTAATAAGTGAATCCCACTACTCAAATTTATTACGAACCAAACCTCGCAAGTATAAAATATTTTGTCGACATAACTTTTGCGCGGCGCCACTACACTAGCGGTGCAGCGAGCTCAAACGTATGTAAAGTGGTCGCCAGACGCGCGGCCGAGTGACGCGGCGTAATTGAAACTGTGCACCGTAATCACTGCTGCTTCGGCCGGGGCTGCACAACGCACTGCTAAATTACACACCTAATAGGTGCTGGCGAAAGAAACGAACGCTGCTACGCCAGATTATTAAAATGCAGTGTTGGACGACCGTTATTGTTTTAAAATGTTCCGTTGCTGACAGAAAGTGTATTATTAGAAACGGTAAAGACTCCGAAAAATTATTCATTGGGATCTTGGAACTGTTTCCTCATAAGTCTTCATCTCCAACTTCTTATTAAACTGCATCTTCAGTCGTACAATAACAATACGGAGTAGTTTTTCCTAGGCAGCAGTCTGCATGTGCAGAGTGTTGTCACGTATGTTAATATATCACTTTGTATTAGCTCCCCGTGGCACGGCCATAATTACAAAGTTGAAAGTTATTTCCCCTATTCCGGAAGACATTCCGTTTTATTATGCTGCAGCAGGACATGACGAAACGCGACTGCATTGTTTTTCTTCCAGGAAGTTATAGATTGCGTCTAATAGCACTCGCCTTTAACAACGGCTTGCGAATGTTGAACACGGCCATTTTAAACAGTTACCAGTTACAGGGGTGGGGTAACTCGCGGCGGACATGCGAGCTGGCTCATAACACCAATTCACCCAAATTGTTGACCTTTCGAGGGCCTCGCCGTTGCCCGCATTCGTCGAATAACTGGACAAAACGTATGAAGCTAGAATGTTAATTTTTTCCCCTCCGCATCGTAATTTCACGTCGTAAAGTATTCGTAGCGTTCTCGTATTACAGTGTAGTCTAAATAACAAATGATACGTTACCAAAAAATATGGCGGCCGTTCCCTCCGCTTTGAATTTTAACAGCAACTCCGTCCTAATATATGGCGAGTACAATTTCGGTGTTAAAAATCCAGATTATTGTTAGTATTTTATGTTAATCTTCTGAAGCCATTTGTTATTTCTGCCTCCCTATCCTTCGACTAGTTGCGGAATTTGTTCGAAAGAGTCACCGCGGCCCTGGAACGCAAAGGGCTTTAGAAGGAACACGGATGGGTTTTAGTCAGTAAGAGTCTGACACGCCCTTCCGCTCCGCCCAGAGCGGAAGAAGTCATTTGATGATTTCCCAACCTTAAAAAAAAAAAAATATCCTTCGACTAATGTTCCTACTTATAATGAAATCCTAACAATATGTTCAATTGAAATTAATAATGAAGCTGAAGTGTTTCCTATTATGTAATCAACAAATCTCTCGTCTCGGGAAGGCAGATTAAATACATACAATAGGGTAGCTAATTAATTTAATTAGGAGCGTGAAGGAACATGTCGCCCCGGAACCGACGACGAGTAATCTGCGCCGACACGTGAGATGCTAATCCAGAATTCTTCCTCGATTTAATTAGACGTCGCTACAAAAGATCCTCGTCTGAACATCCCTTAGTATTGTGGTGGTATATGGATTCTGGTGTATTATTCATTTCGTATGTTCCTGGTTCCTGTTTTCAGCTGAATATAATCTCTCAGTCTTAAGCTGAAATCCATACATGTACTTTATTATATTCTCTGCTTCTCAGAAAATACTATTGTATTATCTACTAACTTGGTCTCTCAAATCTTTCAATCGAACAAACGAATAAACATCAGTAATTTGCCTTCGGGTGCCTAAACTAGATGAATAAATGATTAGTTACCTACCATCTGAAAGTAAATACGTACCTACTGGTTTCAGGCGATTCCACAATCTTATCTTAGTGGTGAGCTTCAATTTCATTTACTCAGATTATTCCACATTTCGTTTTTTTGTGAGCATTTGATCCGTTTCTATTTATGCGTATTTTTATACTTGAGAAATAACTTGATGCTCAGAAAATATTATGTTTCATTAATAAAGTCTAGTTTCTTCTTCTCAAGCTAAATTGCTAACGTTATCAGCTCCATGCTACACTTCACCCGCGCCTCAAACAAATATTTTATCAGGCCGCCGCTGATGCTTGCATAATCTCATCTCTCATTTATATAGGAGCTACTATCATCAAAACTCATCAATCCTTAGTATAACATTTTGCCCAAGCTCAGGGAAAATTTCAACAAAATTGAATCAGCGGTTTTGAAGATGTTACCTTTATAAGTATAGATAAGAGGCGAGCCACAGGTATGAGTTCTACCCGAGGAGGCTCTCGGCGCCGCTCTCTTTGAGAAACCCCTCTTTAATTAGATGTATTAATTAGCAAAAGGCAAAATCTTAGATGGTCGTTTCATCACCCTTATTGTCCAGGAAGTATCTTGGCGTTACATTCAATGCTAATACTGCCTTTGAATGAAGCGCTTTTTATTATATTTATTAATATAATGTTTCTTTGAAAAATAATTACAAGCACTGTTTAATTATGTAAAGAACGATGAATTTAATATGAGGAGGATTCTTTTGATGAAAAATGTATTCATAAGGAAAATTATGATATTTTTCCCTGTAAGACAAATACGCATTAAGCGAAGACAATATTTTGTTTCTGCAGAATTATTAACAAGAATGTCTGTGTTCGCAAATATCAGTCGTTGGTTTCAAACACTTTACGTACTAGTAAACTCATGTACCTAATCCGCTTCGGCCCCAAAAATCCAGCTTTGTAAACATCAAAGAAGCCGAACAAAATTACGATCTCAAAATAAATTTCGAGCCACTAAACATTGAACATGAAAATAGAAAAGCGAAAAAACTCATAATCCTCGTCGCGACGTCAAGTAGCGAACGGGAACAGAATTAAGTGTCAGAAGCAGTACATAAATCTTATCAGGGAGCACACGCTCTGTGATTTTAAACAATCATGTTGCGAAGCCGAATGCCGAAAAAAGTACAAGCGCCACAATAGCTCCCGTCGCTTGGAAATATGAGTAATGTGCGCCCGAGTGCGACCACAGTGCGGAAGGGGTGACAGCCCAGCCGCCATGTTATTTGTGTTACATACACGTTATCGTTTAAGCTTTTTTCTTTTTCTCCTTTGATGTAACAAACGTCAGTGATTGCGACAAGGTAAGTTAAATGTCACCGACTCAAAACGCGTTTTTTTTATGGTGAATGCCAGTCACAACTGATTTGGGTCTCGTAATTGATGGAGTCGGTTTGTGCTCTCATTATTTTTCAAGGTGACATGAGCTCGCCCTGTTGTCACGAAGTTCATCACTCAAAGTTGGGGCTCGATCATAATCTTGTGACGGCTCGTTACTACTTTATTAGGTGCATGCGATAGTTGAACTAATTTCTAATTTTGTCTATCAATATTCCATTAAATTACGTACTGCTATTAGTTTTGATATCAAAACATCGCATTTCAACATGGGGCCGTGATTAACGCGGATTGTTTGTGTCGGCTCGAGCTCGAAAAACAACAAACAGTGCGCGCACACAATCATTGGTTTATTTATCAGTCGGTAACGTAATTATCGTAATTACAC
>NDFZ01005423.1:291950-352149 GCA_002192655.3 Mamestra configurata
CCTCCTTCGCTAGCATTACTGCTTCGCAGAAGGAGGTGACCGCTTCCCAAGCCTCCTCGCTCCGGACCATGTATTCAACCAGGGCCGGACGCGAGAGGTCACCGCCGCCGATCGCCTCGACAAGGACACGGCGTTGCTCAGCCCAAGCAGGGCAGACCTCCACCGTATGCTCCACCGTGTCCTCCGGGCGATCCTCGTAGTGCTGACACCCGGGCGTGTCCTCCCGCTTAATCCGAAAAAAGAGGGGCCTTACCGCCGCAATTGTGGCGTGCCCAAAGTTCACAGACCTGCGAACAAGGCTGGGGTCCAGATACAGAAAAACAGGGTCACAGCAGACCGAAGAAGATCTAAGCATGCCTTACAAGGCTTCCACGAGCATTGCCGATGTTGTGCTTCATCGCACGATATCGGAAGGAGTGGGGAGGCCTTGCTCAAGAACAAGTCGTTTTTTGGGGTTCCCAACGTGTTGCACGGCTGTAGAGAAACATTTTAAAATATTTTTCCGAATATGACGCACATCTTGCTTGCATAAACTTCTATAATTTCGTTTATTTTGTTTTTGGTATACGTCCTGCTTGGCGCAAATAAAATATTTTTCTTTCTTCCAACCCTTTGCGTGCGAGTTCGACTCACACTTGGCTAGTTTTTCTTAGATCTTTAGAAGTTTTCTCCGGTTAACTAGATGAATCTCTTTGCCTTGTCACTAGAGACAAAGTCGGGACTTCCTCACTAACGCTGGTCAGATGTGTAGCGCTTCCGCTGCGGAGGCGCCGCCATTATCTGTCTTCGCCGCTCGTTTCCGTCACTTCCGGTCAGACAGCTCACAATAACTGTAATCCTATACGGATTAGTTGAACACCGCAGTGGTATTGATGGGAGAAATTAAAGAAAGTTATTGTTTTCTTGATAGATTTATGTAGTATTGTTGATGAAAAACCTTTAGGAGGAGGTGGCTAATAGAAACTCTCTAAAATATGATCTGACAAAGAATGCTGGCTTATAGAGTGGGTGTACTGGCAAAGTATCTTTAACATCAATAAAGCTTCAAAAATAGCTCCTACAAACGATTAAATATTGAAATCTTCATTCACAATTATCTTTGATGAGCTCAGCTTCGATTTGGTCCGCAGACGAACACTAGCAGCTAGTTACATTTAAGTGTTAAACTCGTTAACGAGCTCGCTCAAAATCTTCGTTCAGAAACGCGCAAAACTCAATAATGTGTCCCACAGTCCCACTGTTTCAGTGTCGCCCATTATTCCCCGATACGACGAAAATTTTCAATTTAAGTCCGAACAGTTTAATACCTGAGGAGGCAAGCTTTGTGCTCAGAACAATGGCTCGGATGATTGTAGCGTGGAGTTCGACTAAGGCATACATGCTTCCTCGTATATGAAACCAATTAAATCAATAGTTATTGCGTAAGTTCTGCTAGTTGGGGTTAGATAATACGTTAGGGAAGCCGTTCAGTAGAACTGCGGCGAAGATTCTGCAAGACATTGTAGTAATGGTATGGAAACTGTTGTGTTGAATTTGAGATTTGGCTGAATCTTAGGTGCAAAACCCCGCGCTCATTTTGATCGTGCCGTTGTTTGTAATCAATAGAGACATACACAAACAAAACTTTCAACAAACAAAATAAACGAATGAATAGATGAGCAGAACTAGACAGTCGTTATCAATAGTTAAATTTTGTATATTCGTACAAAATAAATGTGTACAATTCAAATAACGTATATCCAACATTCAATTACGTAAACAGTAAAATTATGTAGAACCCTACAGTTAAAACGCTAAATTAAAAACCTGATTAGGTCGGTCAGTAACTTCGGCTTAATTCGGTAGGCAGGTATCAAATCGCGCGTCACTGGCAATCAGCGGCCGTCATTATTTTAAGCAAACAACGAGCTGGGCCGACAGGGACTCGACATCGACAGCGAAAATTTAAAAGGACAGAAGATTAACCATCGTTAAATCAACCTTATCGATATGGTATACAAAGATAAGATTGTGAGCATTGACATGCAGATATCTTCTTTGGTCTAATAGACCGCTGGACTCTCTAGTTAGATCCTGGGTTATCTAAAAGGAAATTCTCAGTAATTTGGATTTAACGCAGTTGGCTCACCTGCATAGGACTTACCTACTAACGGTCAAAATGTGGATGTGCTACATAATATACACTTATGCCCCAGATTTCGGAAAATGCAGGCGAGCTGCTATATCACACACAATCAATCATTAATCGACATAGCTGGAAAGCACCTCATCCATGTTGAATTGTTGAAGAGATTTCAATGAATTACCACTACTCCGCTAAAGTTCATTTCAATACGTAACTTCAGCTGCGAGTTCTGTTTATTTCACTTTCAACTTGATCCTCTTCGTGCCTGCAACGTTGATGAATAGGCTATCAAGGGGCTTCCTACAGCCGTTACTTGATCAAGTATCTCTTAGATTTCACTAGATACTTCCTTAGTATCTTCACAAAGCAATAAGAACTCTTTTTTAACCAAATGTGACAAAAATATAAACTGTTATAACAACAAATAAATTGTACCTCCACACTAATAAAATCTAAACAACAAACTCGACTGAATGGCTGGGAGGAGTTACATTACTGATTGTATTAGAGTGGGTGATCCGCCCAGCCACTCGAGCCGCAATGAATGCGAGCCCGTGAGTAATGAACACTGAATAATGAACAATGCGATCGCCGAACAACACGACATAGCTCACGCAAACCTAACTCAATACAAAACACGCTTATTGAAACATTACTGAACATATTATTAATTTAACACTAGGTTTTGACGCAATGAACAATGTTCCTCGGCCTATTGATGACCGGATTGAATTCTGTTTTGGAAGTGAGATTTGTCATGGTAATGAGAACAGTAGGCGAAATGTAATGGCATACGAAAATTATGATTTTAATAGGCTTAACTTATCACGGGATAAAACCATTGTAACACTGAATAATTCCTGTAATCAATCATTTTCGGTAATATTGAACTGTGATTTTCATTTATGAATTTAACTGTAATTAATAGTGGTTATGTAACAGTTATTCTCAATTATAATAATCGGAGAAGCAGAGCAATACTTATGAATAGGCGCTTGTACAATAACTCCCGCCACCACTGGCTGGTGGCGTGGCGGCGGAGGCACCACCTCACCACCTCACCACCACGAAGGCACGGAAGCAACACACCTAAGAGTTTCTCGTTCTGCGTTAATTCCGAGCTTAGTCTCGCGTTTTCCAATTAAACTTTGTACTGAACGCGTATATTTTAAATTAGCTAGCCTATCGCCTGGCTGAGACCGGCATTTGAGTGAAAAATAGAGATTAAACCTGCCTCTGTCACACTAGGAAATAGTTATGTAACTGCTTCCTAATTAGTAAATTATAAAGATTTGAATTATAAATGAGTAATGTCATAGCCTGTAATTAAGTGGGTTACAACAAGGAGGGATATCGATCGTCGTTTTGGTGAAGAAACTAATATTAATGAGAGTGTACTGTTAGACTACTCGTATGACGTAGTCACTGACAAATAAACTGTCAACAACACAAAAATTACTAAACACGTTTTCAAAGATAAAATTAGTATCGAATCAGTTCCATTTGCAGCCCACCCAGAGCGGTGAGATATTAAATACCTTACATCGGAGGTACGCTAGCTGTGTTCCTGTTACAAGTGGCGCTCGATAGCTAATAACGTTAGAGCAGTTCTATTGGCAGGAGATTCACAATTATCTACTTGGGGAACTGTTTAATTTAAAGCCGATAATACTGTTATGAGAGACGTTGGACTCAGGCGCGGAACTAACGAGGTTGGCAATCCGAGTACCTGAGAACGGCCGGCGACAAAGTGCCGATTTATTTGATTGTAACAGTTATAGAGTCCTAGGAATTTGAGCGTTGTGACTAAGAAGGAATTAAATTATGTGGAGTTATGGAAGTTTGTAATCAGACTTTGCGATCACAATCTTCCAATTCCACTGAGATGAGGATGACGAACATTGCTTAAAAAATATGGGAAGTGGCCCTCTGATGTCGGTGAATATGTTTCGATGTCAGTGTTAGGTATCAAATCACCTCAATTTTGACGAGTTCGCTATAATAGTATTTATTGCTAAACTTCCAGACCGTGCTAATTGGTTTTAGACTGGTTTGCATAACTTATATTTTGATTTGAATGTAATTGCCTCACAGAACAATAACGAGTATTGCTGTATTATTAGCAGAATTTGTCTTTCCAATTTTAATTTAAGTTTTGAGTGATCCAAGTCAGACAAATCGTTAGTATATCGGCTTTCCATTCTCGTTCAGATGTATTAAAAAAAAACTAGTCTGTTAGATTTTAGTTTTTCACAAAAAAATAGATATTTCATAAGCTGTTAAACTTTTAACGAGTGACAACTGTGACAAGAGCGTTTGGTGCGGCGTGTGATTCGCGGATTAGTGACGTCACGGTCGCTATGGCAACGAAGCGCCTCACCGAAGCCAATTTGCTCGGCCATCCGTGAACAAACCATTGCTCGTTCAATAGAGATACGTATGTATGAGAAATAAATAGTTTTTATTATGATCCTTATTGCTACGATGTTAAAGGATTGGAAACAAGAGTAAATTTGTTGTATCTAATTTATAACAGTTGATATATTATTAATTCATATTACTATAAGACCTTCAGATTGTACTCATGTTCCACAGAAATAAATATATCTTATCTTTCATCTTAAAACTATGAAAATGTACCTTCCAAAATATGAAAAGTATGCCAAAACCTAAAGTACAAAAGAAAAGACTACCTTAACTATATATTTTTTTTTTTCATAATTATATCATAATAAAAACGGTGACAGAACTTACTGAACTGGTAGAGCACACAATGATATCGACAATATAAAACCTTTCGTAAATAAATTGTATAACCCATCATACTTTAAATACCATCCATAATTTTAACTACCCATATCTTTTGTAGGAGCACCCTCCCCACATCCCAGACACCACAAACCCACCACCAGGACATACTGGCGTGGTGAGGGTTACTACCCTCAGTCGGAAGAGCTGCTCTTAGCCACACTTCCGCCCCACCGTCACTCGATACAAGGGCCGCTTAATACGATATCCTGAATAAATAAGATTAATGTACCTTCCTGTGAGGGAGAAGTAATAAGTGTGTGTTAGCCGAGTATGTGTCGAGTGTGACGTCATAATAACATCGTAAAGTGTTTGCGTGCGGTATGACTGTCACGTTATTCTCCTCTTCGCCAATATGTGTGGTTTAATACTTTAAGATCTTGTCAAATTCTTAATGAGGTAACTAAACAAAGTAAAGAAAAGTTCTTGAAATTTATGATTCGCTAGCTTTTGCTCGCGATTTTGCTCGTGTTAGTTTAGATTTTCGCAAAATAACCCCGTCTCCGGGGTCACATCTATCTCTGTACCAGAATCAGTTCAGCGATTTAGGCGTTAAAGCGTAACAAACAAACAAACTTACTTTCGCATTTATTGGAGACTAGCTTATGCCCGCGACGTCGTTCACGCAGTTCCCGTTTTGTCCCGTTCCCGTAGGAATTTCAGGAAATCCGCTTTTAGTGCTCTAAGGCAAGCGCCTACACTCCCCAAGGTACCTACATGCCAACTTTCTACGACCAGTCGTTTCGGCTGTGCGTTGTCTGTCAGTCACTCAGTAACGGAAGAATTTTAAATAAATTGATGTTAGTAAGGATTTTATTTATTATTGTGGAAGTACTTTCATCTTTAGGTCACCATAAAACTGGGTTGCTCAAAAATGAGATGTAGATATTATTATGACTGTTCTTCTCTCTTAACAACAGGTATTGGGCTTAACTTTAAAACAAGTGCAAAAACAGTTTTTCAGTGGTTATTTGAATGAATTACCTAATGCTTTCTGAAAAACTCATCAACTTATTGTCTACGGATCATTCTGCGTGACTCAATCAACTAAAAACTAGAACAAAGCGCTATGGGCTAGCGATACGGTTGTAATGTAGCATTCAAAACAAAGCCCAATCAGTTTTTATGTGCTCGTATTGAGAGCGATCGATGTTCGGATCAGAGCCATTTAGATAACTATGTTGTCCTGTGACAGTTACGTAGTTTAATGTACTATCCAATACCATGTAGCTGTGCTCAATAGGGAATATGCATTTTTTATTTGCAAAATAAAATTCCTAGTTATTATCTCTAATAAACACTTAAAAAAAATTCCTTAGCCTATTGTGTCCCACTGCTGGGCAAAGGGTTTCCCCCATATCCTTCCAGACATTCTTTTCTTGCGCCACCTCGAACCAGCCTTCGCGGTGTGCATCCAAGTCATCTCGCCACCGCTTTCTGGGCCGGCCTCGGCGACACCGTCCATCCTCTGGCACCCATTGCGTGGAGACTTTTGCCCAGCGGTCATTAAGCATGCGGCTGGTGTGACCCGCCCAGTCCCAATAAACACTTATGAAAGAATTTTTAAAATATCTTCATCAGCGATGAAATTATTAAACTTCAAAGTTGACAATTAGAAAGAAAAGTCCGATACCAACTCTGACGTCAAATACTATGACGCCTATACAGCTGCCATAAAAAAGAGCGATTTCGAGAGAGAGACAGATATATTTATATAAAATAGTTACATCTCGTTTGTTTTTCGGTCAATTTCGATTCTATTTTCACTGTTAGTATTATATTTTTGAATTTTTCTGGATAAACTGTTTGGATATTTTTTTTTCATGCATATTCCCTATTGTAGTAGGTTTACCTGGAATCTGAGTGATTTTCACAGGACTATGGAAGGTGACAAGAAACTTCTCCTTTTGAGGATTTTACATATTCTTGTTCAAATAGTCATCCGTTCGTAAACCTGAGTGTTGTTCTTCTAAATGATAGATACCTCTACCTACACTTGAAACTAGAATTTGACTGGAATTAGAATCTCACGAACGTATTTATAACGATTCATTTTATATGATATGTTTTCGGATTTCATATGAAATGAAACAAACCATCTAAACCAACTTATTACGATAAAACATTTACAGCAAAAAGCTTGTCCACTTTATAAGCTCCGTAAATAATAACGGATCACACCCGAACCACTTGTTTAATCATTACGAGCTCTATAACAAGGCTATAAAGTCGACATCCGCTTAATGTTAACGTGTGTAACAGAAGTCACGTGCGTTGTGTATCAGTGACCATAGTTTACGATACTTCGGGATATTCGCTGATAGCACCATACGTAGTGGAAACTGGATCAGGAATATCTATTTTTGTTTTGTTTTCGTACTGAGTAGATTTTATCTCATTTTTCAATTGTTTTAAGGAATTTTGTACTGTGTTTGTTGCAGAGAGATTCAGTTTGTATGCACAAAACTTCATATTGTTCTCAGCACAAGAGGAATTCTGTTTTTCGGAGTGTGACGTTACATTAGAAATATGAGCCATGTTACATAAAAGCAGTCAAACACAAAAGTCGTCAACTCCATATATTTTGTTGTTAAAATGAAAATAAAAAGAATACAACTTTAATATATTACTACAAGCTACCTTTTATATAAAATTCAATATATTTTAGTTGTTCAATGCTATCACTGACATTCATTTAAAACTGAAGATACATTATTTTTCTTGCCAATTTTCCAATATCAACAGTTTTCTTCAAAATCTAGATGAAACAAAAATTCCAATGCAGCAATGTTTTAAGGTGCTCCATTTATTGACTGGTTGGAACTATTGGATCGGTTGGAAGTCGGTGGCGTCTGTCATATCATGTACCGCGGCCGGCCGACTTTCGGTGTGATAGCGAACTTTCCTTTTTTTGCTATAGTTTGGCAGATTATTTTCGTAATGGTTACAGTACTAATGTTTTTGTTCAGTAAGGTGATGTTTCTGTTTTCTTTTGGGTAATAAGAGTATGTAGGATAGGAAAAATAATATTTATTCAATAATAATGGGCATATAAAAGTAGGTCTCTAGAATGCTTAGTTCAATTTACTAAAACTATGCTATATAATATTATTTTTATCTAACACACAGCATGAGTATATTTAGTCAGTTACAGGGTTGCGATTCAATAATCGCACGTGCGCCCAATCCGTGATTTATGTGCGTCGTACGTCACGGCACTGTATCGCTACCTTCATTAGCCGGCGCAGGCTTGCGCAACGCACCACGCAAACCATGCTTTATAGACTAATGTACCATAACTCGCCGCAAACTCTAATGGAGTACCGCTATTTTGCATCCGGATCGAGCTCATTGTCGCAAGCTCTAAAGACTAACTTTAACTTGGATTTTAAGATTAAAATTTAGTTCAGCAACGCATTCGGTAGGCGTAACTTCATCTCATTAATTTAAGAGAAAACTAATCTGCAAGAGAACGCATTCATTGTACTGAAAGCATTCGCAAGATTAATCGCACGTGCATGCTGAACGCGCGACTATGAAGCGCAAACACTAACTTGTAAAAGAGCAGACGGTCGGGAGTGCGCGCCGCTCCTAACCCTTCGCTACCCGCCGCGCGCTGAAGCGTTGAAAAACGCCAAAATTCACCAGAAATGAAGCAACGAACGGTGAAATTACGGACGCGGACGAGTTTGCTCGCGAGAAAAAATAACCCCCAAAACGGGCGAAGCAATTTGTCTTAAGTGGCTAAAACAGTGAAATATTCGGGAACTTTTAAAGCGTATTAAAGTTTAGCCGGACCTTTTGTAGATGTGAGGAGCGATAGGGCCGGGACGGTTAGCCGCGATTTTGCAGAGGTGATGACGCGTTTCTACGCCTCGTTTTTAATTAATACGAAAAGTTAGTCGTCCGGCCGCGGGGCCCGGGGGCCCGGGGCCGCCTTATTGTGCGCTTTAATTATATAAATACACGGCGCGTAATGAACAGGAGGCGACACCTCCGCGAGCGCCGCGGCTCTTAATTCCGCCGAGGGTAACTTTTATAAATACGGGAAATATGGAATCATAAAGTTAGACAATGAGCTCGTTATGCGAATGAAATATTTCTGACTTGAATAAATTAAAAGGGACCGTGGAAGCGGCTTAGAAGCGTGTTTACCGTGATAGCCGAGCTCGTGTTACCGACTGTTTCTTTTTTTTCAAAATTGTTTTATTGCGTATTTATTTCACGCATAAATTAGTGTCGAGTGTCTCCATTCGTGACCACTCCTCGTCATCATTTACAGTTGTTACGTTCAGGAGCTGTTTATCTGTCGGAGCAGATGTGCGTCACTATAACTATTTACTTAAATTGTTAATGTAAACACAACGCGCAAAAATATATCTCGTAAAGTTAGCGGATAGAATGCTAAGTTGGTATAATAGTTTTAACTAAGTAGACGAAACTTGACGGCATTCTATTACGGAGCTTATTTGTGGAGGTAGCGACTTGTCGCGGCTGCGTCGAGTCGCAGTCGCAGTCGCGTGTCGCGCCGAGACACGCCATGAATTAATTATGGCGCGCAGCTCCTGTTTCTTCAGACATGGAGTTTTGTCGCGCGAGCTAAACTTGTGCACTTAGTGGCACAGATTCGGCGATGTAAATAAAACATGCGCCGGAACTTTCAGTATTTATGGCTGCCCGAATTTCGCGGATAAACAAGGAGTTTGTCGGAGTTAAATAATAACAGCTATTTTTGTGTTTACAATAAATGTAAGGGCTGCTTGTTCCTGCTTCATTTGTGATTCAATAAAAGTTTGAATGGGCGGAGTCTACTTTATTTGGTGAATTAATGTAGAGTAGGCTTTCATATGACTTTTTTACACAGACGGATAGAAAATTTCTGTTTTTTTTTTGAGCTTATAGAAAGATCCGGATCTTGCAACATTACAAATCAACGCAATATTTCTTAAGTGCAAAACTGAATCCGCTCCCGCTGCCGCGTCCGCCACAACACGTCCACGCATCTCAAGTGTCGGGTAAAACTTGCACACAACATCAAAGCGGGCCGCTCTTACAAATTGCTTAAACCGTACTTTGTCACTAATCGCATGTCTGTCGCGAGTAACTTGTTACCCGCCATGACTAACTGCATAATTAAATATGGCGACTTTAAAAAACTTAGTCTTTAAATAAGAATAAATTCTTCAGGAGTTGATAAGATTATTGTGTATTATGGAAGTCATCATCTGGCTAACCTTTTTCCCAACTATATTGAGGTCGGCTTCCAGTCAAACCGCATTCAGCTGAGTACCAGAATTTTACGTGGAGCGGCTGGCTACCAGACCTCCACAACCCATTAACTGGGTAACACGGTACTTGGCTAACTGGTGTCAGATTTACTGGCTTCTGACAATCCGTAACGACTGCCAAAGATCTACAAATGACAGCCGGGACCAACGGCTTAACGTGCGCACCGAGACATGGAGGAAACTATACTCTATCCGTTTAGGTAGTTAACTAAAGGTAAACAATCTTGATGTGTCTTTTTACACAAATTCATATTAAACAAATAAACTACTTTTCAAACTTATGGTTCAATTGATTTAGTATTCGTTACTGTTGTATTTACTTTGGTTTTTACTTGCATTTTATTTTTAAACTGAGTTTTTAAGTAAAAAGTTACATCAAGATTGTTTACCTTTAGTTAACTACCTAAACGGATAGAGTATAGGTATGTTAAGATGGTAACCCATCCACAGACCAACCTTCGCAAGCGTTGCTTAGCCTTGATCGACCCGTGCGGCTTATATTCTTTAGCCACGAGCTCTCATTGTGTATTATGGAAGTAACTTAGTAATATTCAGGCACTTCAAAACTTCGCTGAATTTTTTAATAGTCAAAATTCATAATAATTATAGTCTATGCCACTTCGGCACTTAAGTTAACTTCGGTACTTCTACCTCATTTGTTAAAATCTATCCAGTCGTTTAGGCCACAGGGTGTGTCAACGAAATACAAAGAAATACGAACATGTTCAGAAAACCCTCCGTCTGGGGCAATCGGGTAAAATAGCTTCTTTGTTCTAACACTACTAAACTTGTCCTCAGAAGTTTTAAACAGATAGATAACAGAACAATATACTAAGTGAAGAGGAAGTTTAACAACTAAACTAGATTTAAACATAGGAATGTAGGTACGAACGACTAAGGTTCGTGTTACTAATGAAAAAACAGTCGTACTGGCGCTAATTAGCACGCAAGTGAGTAATTTATATACAGCCACGTAGTGTAGGTAATCACTATATTAT
This sequence comes from Mamestra configurata, assembly GCA_002192655.3. Taxonomy (NCBI): domain Eukaryota; kingdom Metazoa; phylum Arthropoda; class Insecta; order Lepidoptera; family Noctuidae; genus Mamestra; species Mamestra configurata. Next base: position 303,170 of record NDFZ01005423.1, read on the forward strand.
ACACAGTATGTGGGTAATCACTATATTAAAACGGGCATGTAGGTAAATGTAACACATGGTGTTACTAACACAGATCTTTTGATTTTGCATACACATTTTTTTTTTTAAGTCGCTTGTCTCGCGTTTGACCGCAATCTCTCCAGTTCGATCCAGCCCGTTCCTAGCTATCCTCCCCCCAGCAATGCCCTAAGCCGAGGCCCGTACCCCACATGGGGTGCCCTTAGCGTGTAGTCGCTTAGTTTGTAAGTTTTTTATAAGCCCTGGCTGGAGGCTTTAATATTATATTAAGGCCACCACAGGCAAGCCCGGTTAAGCAGTCGACAACCTTATAGGTTGAACAGCGGGAAGCCACTCACAAAAAAAAAAAAGACCGCAATCTCACTTGATGGGAAGCGATGATGTGGTCGATCATAGAGCGCGCTTGTCTAAAAGTAACATATTGACCTTGACTAACGGCCGGTCTCAATAACGTATCTACCTTTAACCAACTGTCAAATTAGCTACCAACAGTAGCCGAAACGTCATTTTGGCCTTTGTACGTTTCAGCTATTATTGGTAGCTAATTTGACAGTTGGTTAAAGGTAGATACGTTATTGAAACGGGCCGTTAAAGACACTCGTTTTAGGTAGCGGGATACATAGACACCGGCAGGGAATTCCACTACTTCGCTGTACGCACAACGAAAACATTCCTTTATTGAAATGCGTTGAAAGTCTAGAAAATCACACCATTTCTTCCGTGACATATATAAGATTTTCTTCGACGAAAATATTATCTTTTATTTATCTGAACACATGTCATCGTCCATGCTTTGTCGATCGCGTTCCTAGAAATGACGATGCGGAGCCCGATCGCACTTGTTCCGCCTGTCCATGATACAGCAAGACGTAACTACCCTACTTTTAAGTTTTTTCACCAACTTTTACGAACCTACCGCCGCTGATAAGAACACTTTCTTTTGAAAATAGTTTCTTTGTAGAAAGATTGTGTCTGGAATTTAGAGCAGACGGGTTTATGAGAAAAGTAAAGGTAGTTTTCTTTTTAATGATGTTATACCTACTTTTGCCTAACTGGATGGTTTATGTCGACATCTAATACTACAATTGTCTAGACAAGCGAAACACGAACCTAAACGACACGTATTGTGTCGTTTGGTTTCGTGTTTTACGCATGGAAAATTGAAGAAAAGTTAAACAATTAATCGCTGCTAACAAGAAACAATATATTTTTATTAATGGCCACTTTTCTAAATGTCATCGACGCGGAAGAATTTTTCGATGCCCAATGAGTTCTTCTCCTACCCCTTTTAATAACTTTTTTAATTTTTTAGTGTTCCGTACTTCAGTCAAGAAAAACATCGTAATATCAAATACTTAGGCCTGCTTAAAGCAGAGAAAAAATCAAACTTGTAAGTCAAGGCAATATAAAGATAAGGCCGTTTATGGCGTATGTTTAAATGCTTGCAAGGGAATCAAAACCTATAGAGTACTTCCCGTTGATCTAGAGTCATGAAAGTACACAAGTCAAGAAAAAAGTCTGAAAATTGAGAATTTATAGTAATACCGTATAAAAACTATATTTGTTTTCGATTACAAACTTATATTTTTTGTTTAAGAATTGACCGTTATGTATATTGATGTATGGGAGAACATTCTATCAACAACAAAGTTTTTCCTTTAATATTACTTGCTATATTTTTGTCAGAGTAATGAGAGTGCTTTCATAGTTTATAAACTTCCGTGGGTAATATATATTTGGAAAAAATTAAGACTCGATCGGAACCCTCGGTGCGCGAGTCAGACTTGCATTTGTCCGATTTTTTAATTATCAACACATTTGCTCAAAAAATGCATTAACTAAGCCTGTATTCGTTGTACGAAAGTTAAAAATTACGCACCTTACAATGGAACGTGCGGTAAAATAGGTACTCTCATCTAAGTACCTATTTTACCGCACTCCTCGTTGTATACCGCCGTGCGTATTCTTCACGGTTTTTTTTTTAATTACTTTAAAAAATATAAGAATTCCACCAAGGAATTTCACATTACTAGAACAAATAAGCTGAATAATCGAACCTTTTTGGAAGCGCTTTTGCTCTATACGTTTGTCTCATTTGAATACTAAAGAGAAAATGAGACGAAAGGTGTTCTAATTTTCACAACGCGCCATTTGCAAATTCGCGCTTTTTTCATATAAGAAACGTCAAAGATTGTTATGTCTTTCCGACTGATATCTAAAAACAAAAAGTTTGTACCTATAATTGTACTGTTTTCTCGCAAATGTGTTGAAAAACGTTGTATGGCACACGGGCGGAAATTGGTTTTTACTAACTCGTGACTATGGTAAGGTAAGGTTACATTCGTCTACTCGTTTGTAAAACCCAACTTACCGCTAGTATCATAAATCACTACTGTTAACTTATGTAAATACTATATTATTAAATAGTCTATAGTTCTCGGTAAATGAAATAACATTTGACTATTATTGTTTCAACATTCATTATTACTAACGACTCCCGGTAATGTACAACCTTTGCGAATTTTTGGACATAGATTGAATAAAGTACCGACAAAAAGTCATGTATAATTTCGATCCACTTCAACCTGAAAAAACACATTGTTATTCCAACAAAAAACACAATCAGCGCAAGTTCAATCCGTAATAAATCACTTTCTCGTCCTACATAGCACCCACGTACCTGTACAATGGTATCCCGGCGTCGTCCCTGAACCAGAACACCATGTAGACCTTGTCGTTGGCGGCGGTGCCCAGGTCGCAGGGGAACTGCGCCACCATGCCCTCCACCGCCTGCACGTCCACTGTTCTGACACCCGCTGAGGACAAGGAAACCATAGCGTTAGAGTAGTGAATAGTTAAAAATAAAGAAGAAGAAAGACTTTTATGAACAAATCAGTGTGTGAAAAGTAACTTTCCAAGGTGTCATAAAAGCCGGGCTTAGTAATGACGTACAATAATTCACACTGCTTGAACAGTTTGACTATTCGGACCCCCAGTCACTAGTAACTAGTACCTATAAGTTGGTCTCTTATTCTATTCAAACTCGCTACTACGCTAGGCTTGCTCGAGATCCAAATATATTACTAATGACGAGCAGTGGACAATGGACAGTGCAATTAAAAAAAAAAAAAAAAAGGTCATTCATTCATTTCAAATTTATAAACGGTTAGAGAAACTTACTGGCCGTGGTCTTTAAGTCCGCATGCATTCTTTGAGCATCGAGTCTGGTGCAATGTCTACATTAAATGAAGGACTTAAAGCTACGAACAGAGTTCGTAAGTCTTAACTCAGAGCTGCTTGAATCTTTTTAGACAATGTCAAACTAAGTATTTCAAGTTTAAAAGTCTGATCAAAACTCTAATTGAAAATCTTCATAGCCCTAGATCTAATCAAAGCACACATGACTGAAACAAGCATATCATCTGGCAGCTATACCAGCTCGCAGCGGTCCCAAGAGCGAGCGGCAACAATACAATAATGTACACTCCCCGAGAGTCCATTAGTATGATAACGAGATACGGAAGTCGACGGAGATCCAAGTTCGGAGCCCCGGGATTCGGCAGAACTTGGCTCAACACTCGCACAATTATTCCGGATTGTATGTATATTATGTGCTATACTGTGACGAGTATGTGTATCAGATTTGGAGACAAAGCCAACTTGGCATCGACTGGTGACGAGAGGATTTTTTATTTGGTCTCACCAGAATGTCAGTAGTTGGATTTACGAATTGGTTTTCTTAGCTGATTTAACTTTAAAATTATATTACTGACACATGAAAAGTTAATAATTTAGTTGAATTGTTTTGAAAAGATAATGAAACTTACTTGTTGAAGAAAAACTGCCGAGAACCTAATTAATTTCAGTCAACTAAAATTCTCTATTCCAACAAAATATTTTCAAAGTCCCTTAATTAGAACAGGAAGGATCCCAAATTGCTTCAACGCCTTCTAAAGGACCAACTACAGGTACCTTAGCCGCGGCACCTGGCAAATAAATCACTGGTCCTTTCGCCAGACGTTATAATTTAACTCACTGGGTCGCAGTCCTTTCGTTCACTTGTACATCTGCGCCGTATTATCCACATCGGTGTGTTGGATCCATTCAGGGTAATCCTACGTAACCCATTGTGCCAGAACTCCGCAGACACTAGACGCTTTGTGCACCTAGGTTATTAATTATGTCCCCAGCATCTGTTTAGCCTGTCTGTCTGGGCGAGCCATTCAGACAAACTTACGGGGATTGTTCAAATCTTTTGTCTGTATATTCAGTTGCAAATGGTTCGGTTTTGTTTTACAAAGAGTGCTGCACGTGCCCGTTTGCCTCGTTTTATTTGCGTTTTATGAAAGTGCTTGTGAGAGATTTGTTGAAGCACGTTTTTGTGGAAAGTAATCGCTTAAATAATGGCTTTGATAAATTTTGCATTAAAGCGTGGCACGCTAGCCAGGTTGTCGACACGTCGTCGTCGTGTAGCCATTCATACATAATGCAGATAATATTTTGTTCGAATTGTGAAACAGAACTGTACTGTAACTATAACAGATTAGGTATTACCACAGATAATATCGTTTTTAATACAACATATCGTCGACCGTAAGTTCAATTGAGGTAATACAGTTTTGTTCAAAATTTTTCGCTCTATCGAATGGTGTATATGAAAAAATTCTTGAAATGATGTAATTATTGCCGCCAATCCACTTGAAATAAGGTAAAGGTCTTCCCAATCAACGAATTACCATTACATGGTTTATTTTTGAAGAAACAATAATAAAACTGGCCTTACACTAATGTCTTTGTTATCTAAAAAAATTAATATCATCCATACTTTAAATGGATTGCACGAGTTTTGACATAGTTGTCCCTTACCTCAATTTGCATTGTCATACTTTAAGCAGTGTCAACGTTACACCAATTTGAATCGAATTCACCGTTACACTAATTTGCTGATGAGAAGTATTGAATTGTTTATCCCTGTTACCTTTATTTACACACACTTCTAACTTCATAACACAAGATAGCACGTACTTGCACTATTACCATCCTTTTCTATCTCACAACGTCTTTCTTTGTGCGAAAGAGAGGATGATACCAATGCGAAAGCAGCGCTCGGACATCAAAAAAGTTGCTATCAGTGCGAGTTCATCTGTCGTTTGGTCGGGATTGTGCACGGTTTTTGACAAAAACAGTGGTAAAAATGGAAAAACAAAACCATTTAAACCAATTGCTTCTCACTTCTCACTCTTCTCTTCTCACTCTGTTATTGAACGAGAAGTGCGAAAATTGACTGTTTGGAGTTACACGCAATGGCCTAGTTACATGGAATGTGCTAGAAAGAATCCTCGTCCCTACGTCGTACGTAACCGTTATGGAGCACAAGGATTTCATTGACTGGGACCCCGTTACAGAAAAACTGTTTCCACAAAAGACGAAGGACTTGCAAGTTACGAAAATTAGAATAGCTACGTTAAAGAAAAAGACCTTAAAACCATTTGGACTAAACACTCTATGAAGGAGGAAGCGGTTGTTTATGTCATCAAAATAAATGGGGAAATGGCAGCCAAAAAGATAGGGAGTAATCCAGAACGTAAAACGAAAAGTGGGAAGGGAAAAGGAAAAGGGACGGGAAAGGGTAAGGTTAAGAGTAAAACATCTGTTAGTGTGCCGTCACAACTAGCAGACTCGCCTGATATAACAGTGGACAATAATTGCATAGAACTAAGACCTTTGTATAACACCAGGCTACCAATATCGTTCGCAAAATACAAAGATTAATAAAAATTGTGTGTGAATGCTATGCCCAGTAGATTTCATCAAGATTATTTGAAGCTACCATATTGCGCTAAAGTGATTGACAATTTGAATCAAACGGACGAAGAAGATAATGTTGATGAAAAAAACGTTTAATTCTGAAACATTTATTGATCTCAATTTTATTAATATTTTTTTTAATGATTATAATGATTAAACATTGATCTCATGTTGAAGGCTGATTAAGCGGTAAAGCGGTAGTAAGTAAAATTGATTATTTTAATTTGATTAACAATGCCTTAGAGGCTCTATTAGGATTATTTGCAGCTACTTTTTTATTTGAATAAAAATTCAAAGTAATTATAGGTAAAATTGTTACCATTTCTTTTAATAATTTGATTACAATAAACATATTAAATGAAATATAAATTGTTTTATTAAATCTATACAAATTAGCTATTACAATGTACAAACATTTCATTTCATTGTACTATGTAAGCAACACACAAAAAACAGACACACGGTTCTAATACAATTTCATGTCTCTTAAATGATTTCTTGTAACAATAATAACGATTTCCAAATTTATGATATCCGTACGTCAAAAGTGTTTACTTCATTTTATGTCAAAAATCTCTTTACACTGTATTTTTTCCATATTTTTTTTCAACAAGTGCTTTACACTATTTTTTCATTAATAAATTGAATCCAACGCAGAGGTCAATTTAATGTAAGGGACGAGACTACAAGATACTTGGTCAGTAAGGGACATTACTAACAAAATACGTTGTTGTAAGGGACATCTATTTTCTTAAATAGCTAATTTATTTAAATAAATGTTACACGTGTAGATAGAGCACTAAAATACAAGATTATGTGTGAAATCAGACGAAAAAGGTTAATAAGAAAAAAAGTTATAGGCGATATAGTCCGAAAAAAAACTTTGTCGGCCTATAATCCTATAATCGTAATTTGTCCCTTACCTCAATTGAACCTACGGTCGAATTATATAGATATTGCATGTTTTTCCCATTTCATAGATAGTGAGGTGCCGCAACCGATTTTGACCAAGAGGCCGAAAATTTTTCGTAAAGCTAGCCGTACCCAAATATTTTTGTACCAAATAATGCTCAATGTATGTATACCCTTACAGGAGACTATTTGACAAATGCAACATTATAAAATATAATTTAAGCTTCTAGGCTAAGAATTAAAAAGATCTGGGTCATTTTATATATTGTCCAGATTTTGTGTGAAGACGAAAATATAGAATCACTAAAGCTAATATTTTTTCTGACATTACACAAAGTATTGCAAAACAAAATGGGGGCCAAAGAGACTGAAATCTTTTTTTATTGCTGGCGCTAAGTGGACATAGTGTGAAAAATATTTTCTTTGAATTTAAAATTTATATTATTATGAAAGTATGGTCCTACATTGCTCAAAAATGTAATTATTGGCAGTTCCGAAAAACATAATTACATTAAAATTAAATGGCAACTTATTTTCGAGTATGATATTTGCACTGGACAAATTACAGTGGGATTAAAAAAACGAACTTTATGCAGTTTACTTCTTGATAAATGAATTGTGAAATATTGATTTTTATAAAATACTAGAACCGGTTGAAAAGTATTCAGTAGCAACCGCAAGATCAAGTCAATGTGCCTGTTCCGAAGTACGTTGGGGTCGGCTTATGTTATATGGTGCTACTATGTTATATCTTCAAAATAACAGCCACTACCAATATTATATCATGCTTTTCGAGGCATAGCTGAGTCTCGGTATATAATGTACAATAGTGGTACATGGGCGGACTTAATGCATCAAGGCATTCTCTACCAGTCAACCTTTGGGTTAAAAAGACTACACTGTGGTAGGTTTACAACAAATAAAAATAACATTTAAAATATAATTTTGTTTCGGAAAGAATACACAAATAATATATATTATACAAATAAAATACATAAATATGCTAAAATAATAAACTAATAAATATGATATATAATAATCATACTAATTAAGTTAATTCATAANATTGTACTATGTAAGCAACACACAAAAAACAGACACACGGTTCTAATACAATTTCATGTCTCTTAAATGATTTCTTGTAAAAATAATACCGATTTCCAATTTATGATATCCGTACGTCAAAAGTGTGTACTTCATTTTATGTCAAAAATCTCTTTACACTGTATTTTTTCCATAATTTTTTTCAACAAGTGCTTTACACTATTTTTTCATTAATAAATTGAATCCAACGCAGAGGTCAATTTAATGTAAGGGACGAGACTACAAGATACTTGGTCAGTAAGGGACATTACTAACAAAATACGTTGTTGTAAGGGACATCTATTTTCTTAAATAGCTAATTTATTTAAATAAATGTTACACGTGTAGATAGAGCACTAAAATACAAGATTATGTGTGAAATCAGACGAAAAAGGTTAATAAGAAAAAAAGTTATAGGCGATATAGTCCGAAAAAAAACTTTGTCGGCCTATAATCCTATAATCGTAATTTGTCCCTTACCTCAATTGAACCTACGGTCGAATTATATAGATATTGCATGTTTTTCCCATTTCATAGATAGTGAGGTGCCGCAACCGATTTTGACCAAGAGGCCGAAAATTTTTCGTAAAGCTAGCCGTACCCAAATATTTTTGTACCAAATAATGCTCAATGTATGTATACCCTTACAGGAGACTATTTGACAAATGCAACATTATAAAATATAATTTAAGCTTCTAGGCTAAGAATTAAAAAGATCTGGGTCATTTTATATATTGTCCAGATTTTGTGTGAAGACGAAAATATAGAATCACTAAAGCTAATATTTTTTCTGACATTACACAAAGTATTGCAAAACAAAATGGGGGCCAAAGAGACTGAAATCTTTTTTTATTGCTGGCGCTAAGTGGACATAGTGTGAAAAATATTTTCTTTGAATTTAAAATTTATATTATTATGAAAGTATGGTCCTACATTGCTCAAAAATGTAATTATTGGCAGTTCCGAAAAACATAATTACATTAAAATTAAATGGCAACTTATTTTCGAGTATGATATTTGCACTGGACAAATTACAGTGGGATTAAAAAAACGAACTTTATGCAGTTTACTTCTTGATAAATGAATTGTGAAATATTGATTTTTATAAAATACTAGAACCGGTTGAAAAGTATTCAGTAGCAACCGCAAGATCAAGTCAATGTGCCTGTTCCGAAGTACGTTGGGGTCGGCTTATGTTATATGGTGCTACTATGTTATATCTTCAAAATAACAGCCACTACCAATATTATATCATGCTTTTCGAGGCATAGCTGAGTCTCGGTATATAATGTACAATAGTGGTACATGGGCGGACTTAATGCATCAAGGCATTCTCTACCAGTCAACCTTTGGGTTAAAAAGACTACACTGTGGTAGGTTTACAACAAATAAAAATAACATTTAAAATATAATTTTGTTTCGGAAAGAATACACAAATAATATATATTATACAAATAAAATACATAAATATGCTAAAATAATAAACTAATAAATATGATATTTAATAATCTTACTAATTAAGTTAATTCATAATAATCATGACGAAGAAAATTATCAACATACTCCCGGGATAATAATCTACCTCTGCACCAAATTTCATCAAGATCCGCTCAGCCGTTCTGACGTGATTGTGTAAAATTATCTATCCATCCAAACTTTCGCATTTATAATATTAGTATAGATATAGATTGTCACCCATCCACGGACAACCTCAGCAAACGTTGCTTAACCTTAAAGTTCGACCCTTACAGCTGTTATTACCTAACCACGAGCTGTTAAGATACCATTTCAATAAAGTAAGACATAGTCCAAAAAAAAAACAAGGGTGTTAGTCCATTGGTTCTTTGTAACAAGACGCCCCATCTCGCGTCTGCTTGTCACTGCAGCTCGGGGCTGGCACTTACGACACGAGTACCTACCATGAATATCATAATATTATGTATCTGTCATGTTTGTGTCAGTCACGTCCTTATCTGCGAGCTAATAGGGCTCTGCTTTAGCATCAATAATTCGGAAGATACATGCTTGAAGTGTTTCTGTACTTGTGCGGTAATGTATTCTATGATTATAGTATTCCATGAGATTACGGCTACGTGGCTTCTACGAAGGTAATCGTCATTTTATGTATATGTGATACAGGAATTGTTATTTCATGTTAATTAATGTATACTGTTAATTAACGTATTAGGTTTGGATCTGATATGATTAAGTTGTCTTGTATTCCCTTTATCTATGTTTAGAATGAAAATAAAAACTTACATTTCCATGATGACCTTCTTATGTTTTTATCCGTAAAAATCAATAGACACTGAGAGCCGGATCTGTCAGCATCGTAGTGAGCGATCGCCGAATTTGTAGCTCTAATGAGGAGGGCTCCAGGGTTGTCACCCGCGTCGCAGTACAACACACCCCCAACCCTCTCCCGCGTCCCGTCGGCTTCTCGAGATGAATAATTTTTTAATCACCGCCATCGTTGTAACCGCGGCCATTTGTACATCAATATCGTTTCACACATAAATGGCCTTTAATGCATTAATTGATTCGGACACGTTTCCAAAGTAACTCTAGAGCTGCAGTTTTATAAGTACTGAACAGTTTACGTAAGAATCAGAATTGTATTTGTAATGTAACAAAAATATCAAATTCCAGTTATGTCGTCTGTTTTAAATGCCATTTTACTAAGATTAACGATATTGATGAATTGTATTAAACTTAAGCTTTTTTGCACAAAATGAATTCCGACAGCAGCAGTAAATAATACTTGAGCGCGGCTCATTGTCACGTTTGGCGGTTATTAACGAATTTAATCTACGAACAAATATATTATTACAATTGGAAATTAATTATTTATAAACTCGTTTGCGCTGTTACGGCCTCACAGCCCTATAAATATCGTAATCGTGAACCGATGAAGTGTATTAAATGAAGCAAATTCAGATTTTTGAGTGAAAGCTTTCCAGAATCCGCAGTTATCGGAAAATCGAATAGTTAATGTTAAAATTTCCACAACCACACCAGCGTGTTGAAATTAAAAACTAACGAAAGTAAATGAGTACGACATGAAAACTCATTAATGAATTAAAGTCGAAAACATTTTATGAAGTAGTGTTAATTAATCGGCCGGCGGTGCCGGCGCGCCGGATTGCGCCAGAAAGCAGCCAGATTGTGTCGTGAACCGCCGGCTGTCCACTTACATAGTGCCAATTAGCGAGGGTACAGGCAGCTTTTAATTATATCTCAATAAAATAGCTCACGTAACGTGGATTATAGGCCGTGAGCACTCGCTGCTGAATTATAAACGGGCTGTTTGTAACCTAGACGGCGCTGTTTTTGATAGAAGTTACTAGAACATAGTATTGTAGAACCAGCTGACTAAAAATATTGCTGTTTGTTTGGTCTCGTGGTTTCATATTTAAAGGCATGTTCAACTTTTGCCCGTTTCACTATTTGCTACGCCGTAGCAATGTTACGTTGTACGTTTACTACGCCGTAGCAGGGCTACGATCGCTTGGTGTCTATGCATTAAATATGTTTCTCCAAAACGGTTTTTGTTAATTTCAATCAAGAGATTATTACAACATAATATGACTATTATCAAAAAGACTACTTTGGGTTTAATAAGCAAACATAATAATAGCATAAACATGTTCTGGAATATAAAAAATTGTAGAACAGACAAGTTTCACGTTTTAAATTCGTCTGTTTAAAAATGCAGACATCCACCATTTTGTGAAATGCACGAGGTATTCAGAATAAACATGCACTACCGTTGAATAAGACGTGACCACGTCTGAGACGCGATGTGATTGCGGACCAAACTACCCTCACAGAAATGCCGAGACTAGTCCACTAGATACTGCCTTTTTAGGAGAAATAGGATAAGTACTGTAAAGTCGGGGACATGGAAGGTAATTTAAAATTACAGGTTTATTTGCTCTCTCTCTCTATAGGACTTATTACTATTAACTGAATTAGTTTAACATAATTAATGGAAGGACTGGGAATTTCACTAGTTAGTGTTTGACGGAGTCTGCGTTTCTTGATAGCGATAAACTGGGAGTATTTATCTAAGTTAAAAGTGAACAGGTTATTTCTAGGTAAGCGTGCTCCGTCGTCGATCGCATCTTGGCTTATACAATCAGGTGCAAAAGTAGCGCGACCATAAATATTTTTTTAAACTGTTGAAATTGAAATATGACTGAAAATGTATGACAAAACTCATGAAATTATTTTTCTACCCGCGATTGTGACTCTAAAAATAAATAGAAATCGATAAACATTCAAGCCGTACACACACCCGCCATAAATATCACAACATATGAATGACTAGTGCTGCCCCGCGGTCGGGTCTGAGATGAATGCTCGATAATTGCGCGTCCGTTGTGCCGAGTGTGCTCCGCATGCAGGAGAGCGAGCACGATTACTGACCACTTGTGCTCGCGCGCCGGTTACTTCGTGTATTTAGAGTTTTATTTTGGGTTATTTAAATGTGGTTTCATTTTTATTTGAGTAGTGATCTATTATAATTCACATTTGGAACACCAAGGCTAGGCTATACAGGCGTATCTAAAAAACGACCCGACCGACCAAGTGCGAGTCGAACTCGCGTGCAAAGGGTTCCGTTACTTAAAAACCATACACTTCTAAATGGTTTTTCTGTAATTTATACATAAAGACTTGTATTATCATCAAAATTTTAGGCTCAATAGTTTCGGAGATAAGGTGAATTTTCTTAAAATTTGAAATTATCTATTTAAAAATTATGAGAAAAATACTTTTGAAGCCTTTTTAATGAGCCCTTACTTTTGATATATCACATGATACTGTCAGAAAATCTTTTATTATTTTAATTTTCTTATTTACCCCCAAAAAGTGACCCCATTTCCATTGTTTATTTATTTTCGTAACGTGTTCGTGTTTGGGTCACAGAACATTATATGTGCACCAAATCTCAACTGAGTCGGTCTAGTAGATTCGGAGAAAATTGGCTGTGACAGACGGGCAGACAGACATACAATCGAGTGATCCTATAAGAGTTCAGTTTCTCCATATATAGGTTTGGAACCCTATAAAGCACAACCATATTTATCTTATGATAAAGTCTAAAATACCTAAGTGCCTATTACTATACTATCTACCGGGCATGAGCACCACCGACCACTAGACCATCGAGGTAGATTCTAGCATTGTGACAATGTCTTTTTTTGCGAATATTTTTATTGCAAACATTGTGGTTAGTTGGTTTGTCTAATACGTTTGACTTCAATTTAGCTAGCTCACAACCAAAGTGAGCGGCACACAAAGCTTAACAATGTGAGGCAAGCGATGGGTCGCCGGCCGGCACAGGCATTGCCTCTGGGACACAAACGAGTCGTGTATCTTTACGGCTTCCAATTAACAAATGGAGTGTGTTTGTCGGTGTGACGTGCGGCCTCCATGCTTTTAATTACTGCCGAGTACTGCTTTGTTGGGCTGACACCTCGGTCGCGCGCGATTGCGACTTAATCACGCGGACGACGTACATTGCTGACTGACTGGCCGTGCGTCACAATCGCAGTGAAACACGGCGGGTATGGACTGCGTGTGCTGCGATGGAGCTGGTAGTAAAGACGCGGTGGTTGCAGCATAGAAGATGGTGGTGATCGGTTTACGCAGGAGTGACGTGAATGGCTTTTGTTGACGTTGATGCGCTAGTGCTGTGATTGATTTGTTCAGTTTTGGATCATGTGCTTTAATTGTTTTGTGATTAAATTAGTGTTGGGCCTAAATTACTTCAAAAGTTATCCCGTAATTTAAAAGGTCATCTTTATCAAATATACCTACGGAGGGACACTTCCTGTACTTTAAGGGAATGTTTGCATTCGCATCTCAGTCGCATCAGTCAAAAACAATTCGATTTTCGCTACATCTGACAAGTTTCTTAGATTTCGCCGAGATAAACCTACATACTGACTTTTTTTTTTGTACAGAAATGACAAAACAAAACGTGCAGAAGACTTATTATATAACTCTTCAGCACTGTTTCATAAATCCAAATCATAGGTCAATAAATTAAATAAATGAAACAAAAGACGAATAGGGAAACCTTTCACCCACAAAAATTAAGGCATTGTTCGTAACGACGGGGATTGTTCGCTAACAGCTGTAAATGTTCTAGATAACTTATAATAGGGCTTCCTTGTTCGAACTTCAGGCTTCCAACTAACTTGTACTACCTTGAAGGTTTATTAGTACCTTAATGTCGATAATAGAGAGAAATATTTAACGGTGTTTACCGTAATTGTTGCGAGAAAAGTTAGTGATTTCACTTTTTTTAACCTTTTTGCAAACATGCTTACTTCCAACACTAGGTAACCTTCAAACTGCGACACTGCTGCTGCTGCTGTTATTGTTCCTACATTGTGTGTTTTACTTAACTAACCATTTTTTTTTCTAATACAGTGCAGAACGGCATGAACTTACATTTGAAATACTTATTTAAAAGATGCTTCCCCGCTTCTCACTGCCGCCACTTATTATTTATTATATACTTTATTGTAAGAACAGGACAATCAAAAATAAAATAAGTGTACACTGGGCGGTCTTATCGCACAAGGCAATCTCTTTCAGAAAACCTTTGGATGGATTGAACGAAAGGATATAGATTTAGGGTACACAGATACACAACGTAGGGACAAAAACAGCAACGGCAGTGTCGCGGTTTGAAGGTGACCTAGTGTTAGAAATATTATAAGTGGAAGAGGTTGTACTAAACATGCATTATTTGATTATGACATGAAGTGATAGTGAGGTTTTTATTCAGGTGGCTGTTTAACCTTACTTAGAAAAGATTCGCCTTTCCCTCGGTTTCACTAGTGAATGGTACCTACCTAACTATAAGAAGGTAAACCGATACCTTACTAGTAATTATTAACTACAACCTTTTATAGACTTGCTGTAATTTGTTTTGTAAACAAATTCCGTAGTAGCGTAGGCTTATGTGTGAGGTATCTTTGCTGGGCGCATTACTCATACTAAAAATACTGAGTGTTACAAACTGCGGCATTACGAAACGTAATGTCATACCACGTAATTAATTAGGTGTACGATAGCAGGTACTAGGAAATTGGTGCAGAAGGTGAATTCAAAATCAATTTATTTTGGCATGTACCGGGGACCGTGCATATTTCTAGGATAAGACACCCAGCAGAAGTGTAACTTTCCATAAGCCCACTTGCACAAACCAGAGTTATTTTTTAACTGAGAATTAGTTTCTGACTTTTTTGTAGTCTGATCAGTGTATCCAGAGAATACCTCCAAAAGTTATTTTTTTAATCCCAGATAGTAATTTGACAGGAACAAACGTCAAACTCTAAATTAAAAAAAACAAACACTTGAGATGTCTAATTAGTCTCTGATATTCAAAACGAACTTTAGAACAATCAAACAAACTCTTTTTTATTGTTTTCGATTTGATCTTCATCTTCTTACATTAACAAAAGATCATTTCCTTTACTTCTAAGTTCTTGTCACTTAGGTCTTCTGTTTTTTCCTATGTTGCGGCATCAGTGCCGGCAATCAATCACAAAATACCGCGATTGTTTAAGAGTGAAATATGGTGATATTAAGGGGATGGCTTCCTCCCCCCATGGACCAGACGAGGCTGTAATTGTGCTCCGATCATCCCCCACATTCATCTTCATTAATGTTTTACAACAAACTTGGAATAAAAATAGGATTCCCGCTCGTTTGTCGAACAAGGCATGTAATTGTAGTGTTATTACTACAGTAATTAGGGGAAACGATGTTTGATTGCTATTATTTAAGGGTTTCGTTTGTTATTTTGGACTAAAATTGTTTTTGTTTATTTACAAGTCGAAGTTATAAGCGAAATATTTTACTTTTAGATCAGAATGAAACTGAAAAGGAGCTTAGGTTATTGACCCGTTAGCAAGAATGACTGATCCTGAACCTGATCTGAAATCTTCAGTCGAGCCATATTTGTCAACAGGTTGCCCACAACTTATGTTATAGATTATTTGACGTAGGTTCCATTAGCTGTTGTGGTTTTGCCCCTAATCTAAAAATCCTTTCCTGTTCCAGCTCGCAGCCCGGCGCTGGCAGCTTATCAAACAAAATGCAACAACAACCGACTCACGCCGCGTCGTCGCTACTATCCTTAATTTAAATAACACCAGATACAGTCGCCATTGTGCTGCTAACAAAAGAGCTTATCAACCGACAACGCATCCGGCGAAGTGGTGTAACCAGACAATTCTTTAGCACTTAGAGAATTGGGGCATCTGCTTTTGTTTACCGGGCGGCTGCGGGGCGGCTGCGTGGCGGCTGCGGCAAAGCGGCGTGCCACCCGCGTCTCCGAAAGGTCGGACCACCCTAATTAATATTCATAATCGCGTTAAAGAAACCGCAGTTTATCCATCTTAACTGTTTTATATCGTAATTTTGTGCTCAAATAATTAATGGACGTTGCTTTTTTCGGCAACTAATTGATTAAGTTCTTTAATTTGGTTATTAATATTGTTTTACTGGTGTATCGTAAATATGAATTTTCAGCCGAAACAAAGACGGTGAACTTGAAGATTTAAGAAATTTATTTACGTTATAATGCACTTTAATGATTGTAAATCAAAGTCTGGCTCATATTTAGTCGTATATTCCGGCTAATCTCTGAAGCTATTGTACGATTTTTACCTCGTCGGGGACTTAAAGCTCTTCAGCAAAGTCCGTTTCCTAAGGTTTCCATGCAATAATTTCTATACGAGTGAAGCAGTACTTATCTTCAAAGTGGAGTTGCCTTTTATATTTATTTGTGAGCGCTATCGTTTGAATGGCGGGGCGCCTGTTTTTGCCTCACTGAGCCAACATCCACTTAGGCATCGTTTATCATTGTTGTTTACTCTTTGACGCCCTCCCTTTGAGTTAATACCTCTGTTTTAATTATTCAGATAATCTATTCATTTAGGTATGGAATAGAAGTGTTTTTACTGAATTTTGGGAGCTCCCATGGCGAGCTATTTCAAGAAGAGTAATGGCTAACGTCCATGCATCTTTCACTCTGTTGACAGGAGAAGTAATCCAATAATTCATGTGTTTTCGATAATAAATCCCCACAGGCGACTGCGATTAACGGAAACTCAAATAAGTTTTGTAGACCGTGTTTGCGTAATTAAAGAATAAATAGAAAAACAACATAATAAGTTAATACATTAAAAAAATGTACTATTTTTTTTATTGTAGTATTTTCCTTAATCTTTCATAGTACCCATTAAAAAAAAATCTAAAACTTTAAAAAATCTGGTCATCGATTACGATGCTTGGTTTGACCTTCTGTAGCTGCTAGAGCGAACGGTCACAAAGTAATTATTTCAAAGAACGAGCTGTTTGAACTAAATGTTTAGACACACAAGCTGTTAGGCAAGCAGTTAAGCTAACACGTGCAATGCGCTGGAGTCTTAAGGGATTAAACGGGTTTGAGCACGACGAGTCAGTTTTCTTTTTATACTCTTGAATTTTATAATGTTTTGGTGGCAACTTTTAATGATGGCCAAAGATTTGCTATAATCATAAACTTTCTCATCAAATCACTATCTTAGTACTTGCAATCTCCTCTTCACTGATCTTTCAGGAACCATTGATTTTCCCGAGATACAACACACACAATATGAAACAGTTAACCCTCAGCAATACCGTAGATTTCTATCAGTGAAACATTTTTTTGTTTTTGAATCCGTATTTCGGGAGATAGCCCAGATGGGCAAAGGACAGGGCCACATGGAACGGTTTGCAGGAGGCTTTCACCTAACAATACTAACCATATTTAGGTACAAAACTAACATTACTAACAAATAAATAAGTAAGTCGTTATCATCATATCAGCCGAAAGACGTCCACTGCTGGACATAGGCCTCCACCAAGTGTCGCCACAACAACCGGTCCAGTCCGTCTCACATCCACCTTGTGGGAGGCCTTCCAACGCTGCGTCTTCCGGTACGCAAAATGAATAAGTACACAATACAAAATCTAAATGTAAGGGATAAAATAAAGCTAATAAATAAAAATAAAAAATTCAGATTACTTCCTACAAAAAACAATTTCCTCTCCTTTTAAATTGTTTCGTATTTCTGCATGCTGGCTGGCTTTTTGCTGGGAGGATATATTTCAAACTTGTTGCCAGGGCATATGCAAAACCCATCCTTTGGAATTTCAGAAATATGCATCCTTCTTCTTCAGTCGGTCCCTCATTACTGAGGACCGTGGTCACTGGACCCCTTTAAGTGGACAATCTGTCTCCAGCAATTCCGGTCCAAAGTTGCCATCACCACTTGCTGGAATATGCTTGAGGACATAGCTTCTTTCACTTGGTCCGACCATCGTGTTGGCGACCGGCCTCGTGCTCTCTTTCCTTCGGTATTGCCAATAATTACCAGCTTTTCAAGGCTGCTATCTCCCCTGCGTATTATGTGGCCAAAATAGGTCAAAATGCGCTGAAAGCAAACTCTAGACAACCCGATTGTTGTGTCTTGATATATGCATAGTGTAGGCAAAATTCATTTGTATCAAATACGTCATAGGTAAGCTTTGTTCCTTCTTATTTCATTCATTTTACATTGAAAAGCTAAGGTTCAGTAATACAGTGAAAAGCCTGAAGCCTTCAGGGACCCTGATCTCTTTCCAGATGTTATCAAAGCTGTAATATAGAGGTGTACAGCCCACAGCCTTTTACGACACTCTGGAGAACTGGTCAGGCTCTAGTCGGGCTCACGGCTAATACCTTGTTTCGTGCAATATACTTTCGGATTATTAAAATATTATCCTGAGAATTGGATGGGAGGTATAAAGAGCAAAATAGCATAATAAAGTACAAAGTCAAAAATGATGGTCAGCACAAAAAAAGGACAATAAGAAAAGGATATTGATGATTCATTCTTGAGATTCTGATATTTTTTATCACTTTTGGTTCTTTCATAGAGGCAAAGGCTCAAGTGGCTGGCAAAAAGTTGGGAATACTAGCAAAGGTGAGACGGTGCTTCACGCCGGAACAGCTGCTCATGCTTTCAAGTTCGATCGTGTATGGAGTACTGCTCTCATCTTTGGGACGGATCAGCCAGATATCAGCTCGATGGCCTTGACTAACTCATTGAGAAACGAGCCAAGAGGACCATTGGCAGTGATAGGCTCGACTCTGAGTTGCTAGTCTGTCGGTTTTCTATCGGTTGTCTTTTGGGAAGTGTGCGACGGAATTGCATAGTTTAATTCCGCGGCGCCCGTTCCATCATCGGACTACAAGACGCACGGCGACGCGCCACCGGTACATGGTGGACATCCCTACTACTACTGTTTCTTCTCAAGATACAACTCATTAAAACTTGCATCTTAAATTTATTACCTAATAATATGTTTTAATGTCAGTGTCTTCAAAATGGATACAAAATAGCAACATTTATAAAGAGCAGGAGTTACTGGAAGTGCAGATGATATGTAGGTACATTCTAGGATGCGAGTTAATACATGTGTTCTACACGTGTTCAGCAAAGCTTTAATACGCTCCGCGAGAAACATGTTGTGGAACCCATTATAATAAATTAAAGTGTTTTTGTATAATCAAAACGTACAGAAATGCTCTTTTACCGTTTGTTTCTTGTGTATTTCGCTTCGTACATGTAGTTATTAATTATTCAAATTAAAAATTCCGCAAAATTACCAGTATCAGTTTACCAGCTTTTATATCCTCGGTTCACGGCACTGATAAATTAATCAAGAATATTCTAGTATCTACGCTGATTGATTTTGATGTGCCGTGCTTCACTGAGGCTGTGGAGGCCTAGAGACTCACTTGCCCGAATTCAAATCCGCCCGACTACCCTTCGTCCCAAAGACATTGGAATGAGCTGTTCTGCAGGCATGTTCAGGAAAACCTTATTGCCACATGAACTACTACTGCAGAGCGTGCGCGCCTGCTGGCTTTGGGTCACTGGGTGCCAGGACTCTGGCTTCACGCACTACCATCGTCGATACTACTTTCCGCCTCGCTACCTCCCTGCGTCTTGGAACTCCTTGTAGTTCTCCTCATCGCTGCCACTATGGCGAAGTTGTCAATAGCCTCGGACACCACGGCCTGTCATGCAGCCGTAGCGCGGGTCGCATAGCGCGGCA
Source organism: Mamestra configurata (assembly GCA_002192655.3). Classification (NCBI taxonomy): domain Eukaryota; kingdom Metazoa; phylum Arthropoda; class Insecta; order Lepidoptera; family Noctuidae; genus Mamestra; species Mamestra configurata. Next base: position 323,144 of record NDFZ01005423.1, read on the forward strand.
CGCGAATGTTAACGACATCATCCGACGAGATCTTGTCACCGTTGGCGTTCCGGCTGTATTAGAACCCAATGGCCTGGCACGTGACGATGGCAAGATACCGGACGGCATGTCGTTATTTCTATGGAAGATGGGTAGACCATTAGTGTGGTGATGTGCTGGCGCTGCCGCTACGGCTGCGGATAACCTCAAGCGTCGGAAATGTAATAACCTCGTTGATAATTCTATTTTCGAGTCGTTAGGGGTTGAAACTCTCGGGTCGTGGGGTCCGAGTGCTCATAACTTGTTTAAAGATCTTTCAAGACGCTTAGTTGACACTTCGAGTGACCCAAGGGATGGCTTTTACCTTGGACAAAGGATAAGCATTGCCATACAACGTGGCAATGCTGCCAGCCTTTTGGGTACTCTACCAGTGGCCAGAGATGCGGACGAATTTTTCAACGCCATATTTTAGACTTTTTTTAGTTAGTCATTTTTTATTTAAGTATATACTTAGTAAATAGTCGTACATTATGTATTTTAAAAAAATCTATTTGTCACCGTATTATATTTAAATTAAAAAACTTTGGTTAAAACGATAAACTTTATTTGAAACAAAAAATACTCTTCCATATTCTAAGTTTTTTGTTTCGCAAATATATATTATTTAAAATAATATTCGTAAAGCCACCACAAACAAATGATTATTTTGGGTAATGGGTGCTTGTGCATATTATGAAATATTCTCATTGTCCACACACTGATACACATATTATTAAGTTTGCACATAACAAATGCCTAAATGCAAGTAATTAGCAGCACTTCGATGAAGCCGTTTAAAACATGGCGCCTGCTAAGTGACGTCATCACGAATTCTATTCTACGCTGATGTTCCGGGTTAAACAGAGAATTGTGTCGGTTTGTTGTGGTGCATGCTTAATTTTAATAGGTGATTGTTCTAGCTGATAGACAATGATAAAAGTGCCATGAAAGTAAAAGACGAAAAACTATTTTAAAAATTGCAAATGCACAGTCTAATGCAGCTGTCAAAAATGTCCACACTTCTTGCTTCATTTCAATCTAACTTCAGTTTAACTTTCTTAGGACATGAATTTATAAAAATAGTCTCCGTCAAAACTTCTGTTATTTTTATCCAATAGATCAAAAATAACTAAAAAACTAAATAAATGTTGTATGAGACGAAGTTCAGGTGAGGTAAGTTTATTAAAACTTGGGAGCTTTAACATACTTCACACGATATTATTAAAGTTGTTAAAACACAAGTTTGAAATAGTTTCAGTGAATTATGGACTCAGTTTTGTTTTCAGTTTTAGAGGCTTTATTTTACACCTGCTCAGTCTTAATTGACTCACAGTGCTGTGAACTGCACAGAGTGCCTGACATGGCAAAAAGCCAATTGTCAACAAGTCCAAACAGTATAAAATTGACGCGCTACCGAAAAGTCATGTGGTTAACATAGTAAAGGCAGAGCCGTCCAAACGTCTACTTATACGCGTTTACCATTGAAGCAACTCGACATTTTTAAGGTTCCGCAGTCAACAAGGAGCCCTTATAGTTTCGCCATATCCGTCTGTCTGTCTGCCTTCGGTTTAGCTCAGAGACGCTCAGCACTAGAAAGTTGGAATTTGGTGTAGGTATACACAATCAATACACCCCCACACGTAAAGTGAAAATGTTTTTTTTTTTGTATCGTCTCTCCGATGGTGTGGGGTGTCGTTGGATAGGCAATTTAAAAATATTGAAGGATCCGTTTGCGAAATATAAGGCTGGCACACTCCCCTCCCCCCCCCTGCCAGCTAAACGGTTGTTTTTGGAGACGTCAAAAAATTAATGGTGGTAGCAAACGTAACGAATTTAGAAGGAAAACTATCACCACTACCTAGGCTTAACGATTTAATGAGTCGACCAACTTATAAAATGGAACTGGGTAAGTGAAAAAATCCAAATAATTCCATAGAAAATGACTTAAACCAAGTGCATTAATTTGTAACTTTGTATTGTGATAATATTTAAATACATTTTACAATTTTTCTGGCATGGTTTAGGAGACGGGTAATTACGGAACACTACACTGTGCGTGATCCGATAGGTACTAACTTGGCCGGTTTTCAATGTCTCGTAAGACTGCGCGGTAAGTTCACTTGGGTCAAGGCGAGCCAATTGCGGACGAATTTGTGGCGTCAGAAAAACGCACGGTTTGCTTTGTACACACTAGGTATATAAGCCAATGCGCGTTAATCCAAAACATATATGAACTTCGCCATCGTTGATTGAATGCAACCTTGTTAAAAGTCTTAAAAGTTGTAAAGTGTGGAGTAAGCCTGTGCTTGTCACAATATTAAAATCCACTTAAAACATAACTCACGAGTCATCTTTGACGCGAGCGTTTATCAGCTCGCTATACAAATTTATGACGTGATCAGCGTATCGCGGCGGTAATACCCGGTAATACCGGTAATGAAGTGTTTGAACCGGGGGGGGAGTAGCGGGGTATGGGAAGTAGGGGGGCGGGTACTCGCATACTACCCGCCGGTAATTAGACACTACTTCATTACGCCGTGTGCGAACGAATTTTATGAAAAGGTGTGAGGGTAGTTGAAAAAGGAGTACTTTATTCACAGTTTTATAATAGATACCTCTCTGTACCTAGGTATCTATTTACTTTGTTTCTCTAGTTGCTAATACAATACCAAAATAAACAAAAAGTGTGCAATGAAGAGTATTTATAGATAGCTACATGATTATGACCGGCATGACTTTTGTCTCAAATTAAAAAAGAATTCTAAACCGTCCTCCTCTTAATAAGTCACTAATGCCCGGTTTCCGAGGTTTACTTTTTGTCATACCACCATTGGTTAGTTGGTGGTTAACGGACAGATAAACGACCGATAAAGTACCTCAAAAACTGGGCATTAGCAATTTAACGCATGCATAAACCGACCATTTTATATTCTAACGAAATATCCAAAACTTTTGCAATGAAATTATAAATTCGTTCCCCTAAACCAACCAAGAAATCGACACATCCAATCTGAACACCATGCAAGCTCCCCTACATCTCAATCCTGCCCCAAATTTGAGTAATAAACATTTATAGCACTTACAACCCCCAGCGGTGGAGGAGAGGGGAGAGTGGGCACAAGTGGCACGCTGCACGCACGCGGCGCGATACGGCACGCGCTCGGCACGTCGAGAGCAACTACCGCGCTGCAATTAGGTCGCACGCATGCCGCAGATGTGGGAAGATGGATGTTGCTGGGTCTTAGGATAATGAAGGATGTCCATACCATTGACGTTATTTAAAGATTTATCAAAATCTTACTTAATGTGAAAGTCTGAATCTTTCGTTATCAATGACGCGTCAATGGCAAAACGGAATTGAATGAAGCTTGGCATACGGGTAGATATGACCTGAATTAGGGTACTACGATGTTTTATACCGTATTAATACGTTCTCTTGGGATAATAAACACTTTTTAGGTGGATGAAACCGCGGATAGAAGCTGGTTGACGTAATTTTATTATTAGTAAAATTGTGTTTCGTTTGTGTTCCGCGGCCACAGGATTCGTGCAATTTACTGGATACAAATCAACTTTGGAAGCAGGCTGACAGTAAGCTTTACTATCAGTCAAAGATGTTTCTTAATCGAGTCATTACTTCCAGAAGATACCTTTAACAAACAAACAATTATATATTATGTATTTAGTACCGAATCATTAATTAGGCAGGTACTACATATATGCACCACTTGAAAGAAAATAAGAACGTAAGAAAGAACTTTGTTTCATTACTGCAGAAACTTTCAAAGAGTGAAATTAAATTATGTTTATTTCTTTTAGTTTCAAGCTCTCTACGCGATTATTTATTTCTATAAATTATTATTTTTTTTAAATGTGTAAAACAAGTGATGCGAAACTGCGAAAAGGTGAGGCTTTACAAATTCATTTAATGTTTTTCATATTCTGGTTAAAAAATAACCCGTTTAAACGCTGTGCTGAGAGAGAAATCCCGAATTTCAACATTAAAAAAATAACCTTGTTTGGCTTGATTGACTCATTCAATTAATTCCAGATACCGAAAATAAAAAGATTCATGCAAATATGATTTATTGACCTGTAGGTACATTTGAAACTTCTCTTTTTAAGAAATCCTTCAATATGTACATATCCATATCCGAAACCCATCAAACACTTAACATGACAAAAGAAATACTCGTAAGCACTGCCATATCCAAATCGCAACATAAAACGCTAAGCAAAGGCCCCCATTACAAATACGAGAGATCGAAAAAGTGAAGAGGCGAGCGCGGCGCATTGTCCGCGGCACATCGATGGCGCCCACTCGAGATGTAACGCCTCTTGCCCTCAAAACCCGCTTTGTATAGCGTACATGCTGTGGGGCCGGGTAGTCGGGTACTACGGACGACTATCCCGACTACCCGACTGGGTACTCCGGATAAACGGGTTGTTTCAATTCTTTTTTTAAGGGTTTTTTTGTAGACACTGCAACATTATTATCGGTCGGAATTATGTCAATCTTTCACCGTAGGTATTTCTGTCAGCTAGTTCGTTAAGATAGTTTCCTGAGAAGTTTGTGCTAGTTTTGTTTTGTTTTTTTTTTTCTGTTGTGTCAATAATAAGGCATGGTAGGTTTTGCACATGGGTTCTGTTAAGATTTTGGTGCATATAAGAAAAATCATGTACCTACTACCTACTAGCAGCTGCCCGCGTGAATGTCGAAAATGATTCCAAGGGAACATACTCCTGGGATAAAGAGTATCTGTTGTGATATTCCAGACAACAATCTACCTCTGTGCTAAATGAGTAACAAGATGATAGATTGGTAACAAACATAACATCATAACTTTCTCATTTATAATATTAAGTAGTATAGATTTATCTCATTTCATTTTATATGCCTTAGGTAACACAGATTCAACCATTAATTTTACTGGTTTTTACAACATTAATTCAAATGTCTGAAATGCAGCAATACAACAATGTGTTAAACGAGCTTTTGTTAGTTGTTCTACGAAATCGGTTGGGATGTAATGATTAACTTACTTTGTGTCGTGTTTGCAGAAAATGTCTCAAATTCCGCTGCTGTTTATTTAATCAGTTTAATTTTGTTGAATGGAAATTGTTACTTAATTGTTACGTTCAATGTGGTTCTTCTTTTAGGAATCACATAAGTCGTATTTATACATGGGGAATTATCACAGAGCACAATCATTGAAAGTAGTGTTATTTCACGCTTTTAAACAGTCTCAGTAGTGAAGCAATTATGATGTGTTTACTATTAGGAAAATATGAATATTGTCATTGCCACAATCGCTATATCGGATGCGACTACAAATACATATGAATATTGATATTTTGGTGACATAAACGTTATTAAAATATGTTATGTAGGTAGCTGCATGAACTTACTGTAATAGCAAAACTAATCATAAATCTGCTGTAGCAGTGGCAACTCAGAGGTACTGTGTTTGATCTCTAGAAAGAAAGAAAAAGAGTTTATTTGCGACAAGTATGACGCATACCAAAAAAATTACAAAAGTTATGCAAGTTGGGAAGATATGCATCTCATTCGCGCAAAACGACCAACGCTCAGCATAATGCTGGGACTCGTGTGCGAGACAGAGCCACAGCGCTGGTTTTCAGCGACAACCGGCGTTTACAGAAACTCTACTGCTTTTTCCCATACGTCATCCATTCTTTTCCATTACGTTAAGATTAAACAAAGAATCCTAATCTATAAAATTCTTCCGTTACTGACTGAGTGACTGACAGACAAAGCACTGCCAAAACTACTGGTCATAGAAAGCTGAAATTTGGCATGTAAGTTTCTTAGGGAGTTGCGAAATTTGTTCGAAAGAGTCGCCGCGGCCCTGGAACGCAAAAGGCATTCCTAGAAACATGGATGGGTTTTAGTCATTAAGAGTCTGACACTCCCTTCTGCTCTATCCAAAGCGGAAGGAGTCATTTGATGATTTCCCATCGGTAAAAAAGATAAAAAAGGTTCCTTTGGGAGTGTAGGCGAGCACTAAGAGAGGATATCCCGAAATTCCTACAGGGACGGGAAAAAACGGGATATGCGCGTACGAAGACGCGGGCAAAAGCTAATCGATCTATAAAGCCGAGCCGGAAAACCCGCCAAGTGCGTATCGCGCCACGCACAGTGAAGGGTTCCGTAGTACCCCGTGGCGTAGACCATGACAAAAATTAATAGCTGATTTTACTATAAGATCAAACGCGCTTAGTCTGAAGTCATTTTCTATGGAATTGTTACGAATTTTTATTTATCCAGTTTTATTTTATTAATTATTAGTTGTTTGACTATTACTCTTAAATTTGTATAGCCTACTTAGAAGTGATAGTTTTCCCGTTAAATTCGTTGTTAATGCTAATAACATGATTTTTTTAACGTCTCCAAAAACTATCGTTTAGCTGGCAGAGCCCCCGCCCCACTCTATGCCAGCTAAACTCTAATAAAAATGAGCACTTTACCTAAAGTTTAATACATATTTCGCAAACGGATCCTTGGATTGAACAATGGTTTTCGCACGCCCTCAGTATTTTTAATCGACCTACCCAACAACACCCACACCATGTGAAAGACGATAAAAAAATCATCGTCACTTTACGTGTGGGTAATATTTTTTTTTTTTTTTTTTTTAATATCATTTATCACTTTGTCGGCGTGTATACCAAATTACAAATTTCTAGTACTAATCGTCTCTAAGCTAAACCGCTGATATATAGACAGACATGGTGAAACTGTAAGGGTTCCTTGTTAACTACGAAACCCTAAAAATGGGTACTTAGGTAAATATAATGAACCCTTTCGTCTCCAAAACTCTTCAAACATATCAATTATCATCAGTCAGTCAGAAGACGTTGAAGCCTCGTCCACGTCTCTCCCCATGAGTATATCGACCGCGCCGCCATTTACAACCCCCGCACGGCTCATTCATTATAAATTTATCAATTCACTAACCCTTTCCGAGCCAATTAACTAACGTTGACAGGCCAATCAAAATGCCAACGACTGCATTATGTCTGAATAATCACTCGCCGCGAAATTCAGACGCAATTATTTATCGTTTTGTGCCGCCGTGGGTTCGTCTCAATAAATAATCACAAAGGACTTGGAAGACAAAGCGAACAATGCTATTGTTTCTGTGTACGCCGGACGTGCCCGCCACCGCCTTGCGCCTCGGAGCACCAGGGTAACAGCCACAGCACAAATCAAACCCTAAAAACGTTTCACTTGTGAATTGGATTGTAACAGTTTCCGATATATTCAACGAATAAAGGAAGAATAACCAGCCAAGTGTGCCGGCGGCTTTTATAGCATTGTAAAGAACCCGTCAAAGCAAGATCTTATTTCAAACACCCATTTTAAATTGGGCATGCCAGCCCATTTGAAATTGAACGACTCATTCTAGTGTGAAAGGGTACTCTAATGACCATGATGTTGCTATTTAATGTACATCGTACATGTACATACATGTATTTCCCCGAATCTAGACCTTTTCTGGGTAAACTTCAACTAAGCAATCACTAGAGCTGTGAAAAGCAGTTTTGTTTAGTTTTCACAAACCTTTTAGGTATGTCTCTCTCCCAAAAATAGTTCGCAGTTAACCAAAAGCCTTTTCAATTTAGCAGGTTTGACTTTGTAGTATCAGTGACCCCACGGTATTATCAGCAGTCTATCAAATTGATTGACACGGGCCGCGCCTACAAAACGAAGAAAAATATGGCTTCAAGCGTTTATTAAGATTGATAGCCGGAGTGATTCGCGACCGGATGCGACCCAATACTGCTTTGTATTTAGCAAATATCGCATTGTCATTATTTATTTTTCTCGACGTCCATTTTGATTCGTACAATTTGGAACAGTTTTGTTTACTTCTGCTTTTAACAAATAAAAAAAAGCTGCTTAATTGGAACATTGGAAGGAATTCAGTTATTACTTTACCGATTTTCATGCGATAAAAAAGTTGTTCCCCCAATTTCGAGCTAAAATTGTTTGTTGCCACACCGCATACATTGTGCAGTTTGTTCGAACAATTGAATCAGTTAAGCTTGACTGCGATATCGAGCCGGCGATGAAATGAGAGCACGCTAATAAACACAATTGGTTGTCATGCACAAACCGGGCGATATTTTTAGCGTGCCTCAGTAAACATGGTTTCCTGGTCGGACATGTTTCAATCAGCTGTGTTGTTTCCGACAGATGAAGTATGATGAAATGGGGGTGGAGATGAAATGTAACCAGGCTAGAAATATAACATCGTGCTAACTTTGATGTATTGGCGTTGTAGACTGATACCTATTGGTAATGCGTAAAAGAAAAACTAGCTGGTATTTTTTTTGTGGTTTCATTAAAATCACAGAGATATAAAAATTTTACCAACTGTAATGTCTTACGACATGAAACCCCTCAAAGGAAATACCTATAACATTGTAAAGAGAACTCACAAAGTTGCAATATCTGTAGTAGCGGGAGCGAGTTCCGTCGCGGACTAGTTGCAGTGGGTAGTCGAGTACTAGTGGCGACGTTCAAGTGTTCATTGTTTAAGTCTGTGCAAAGACTCGGCAAAGGCGAACTGTATTCTGCTAATAGTATCTATAGATTAGTGGCTAATTGTGTAATCAGTTAATGTTTAATGATCAATTTATTAGTGGATGTAGTTAAAGGACTTAAAAATCCTTCATTCACATATACATTTTAGAATTAGTCTACTTTGCCACGTTGGTTCAAAGGAACCAACATAAATATTTTAGCTTAGATCACAAAGTCCAGTGAGCAATCACTACGTATTATAAAAGAAAGTCCTCCGTCATGTCTGTTTGTTCGCGATAAACTCAAAAACTACTGAACAGATTTCACCAATAGACACAGAGTGATTTATTAGGAAGGTTTAAGTAAATAATGTGTTTAGGTTTTGTGTAAATTAGCTGAAATATGACTATATTAATGAAGAGGTTGGAAAAAAATTACCTAAAAATTCCTTACATCGCGCTAAAACTATTGATGATAGAACAAAATAATGATACTGTTTAAGAGAACATATCAATACCTACAAAAATGTCTGCAATAGCATGTGTCTATCTTTTATGGTTCAAAGTCAAAACGTTTATTTCAATTAGGCCATTAAACGGCACTTTTGAACGTCATCATTTACAGTTCAGTAAAATATTAGTATTACATTAATAAAGTGACTCTATTGTCCATTCGGAAAGGTAGATTTTTATGGAGAAGAACGGACAAGAAACTCCATAGTTACTCTTTTCAAAAACTGTGGGTTCGGTTTCGGTTGACTCAAACAACATTTTTTGATGATATTCAAATTTGGTATTACTAATTATTTATTCCTTTTTGATTCGGCCTGAACTACAATATTATTGATTCTGGTAATTGATGTTTACTTTTTTTAGATTAAACTGAATTCATTTGCACCCGTGCGAAGCCGGGGCGGGTCGCTAGTAATAGGTACATATTTAAGATAAAATAATTATTTAAAATAATTATTTATTATTTATAAATATTTATTTACTTTCAGTGAAATATTATTAGTCGGTACTCAGCCAGAGCACTTAGAAGCTCGAACTAAAATGTATATTATTAAAACCAAATTAAGCTTACAAGATCTTATTTAAAATTAGACCTTCAGACCTTCCTTCATAATTTCCACTTCTAAGTTGTCCCTGGTTGAAGCTGGATAATTCGAGTCAGTCCTGCAGTCGGCACTGGTGGATCTCGAGACGTCCGGCCCGGAAATGCGGTAATAATATTAAATATCCGGCGCCGCACCGCACGTCGGGCAGCTGGGCCGGTACCGCAGGGCGCTCCTCCGCCGGCTAGGGCCCCAACATTGGATCCGAATTTGTATTATACCTAAACAAACGTTGTTTCACTTTCTAATCGACCTCGCACAGGTTTTGTTCTACTCCGATAAAATTATATTTCTTTTTTTTTAATAGCCTATTTGTCCCACTGCTGGGCACAGGCCTCCCCCATATACTTACATATACTCTTTTCCTGCACCACTTCGAACCAGCCTTCGTGGTACCAATTTCCAAAATGACATAATTTGATAAAAATATTTTCTAAATTGAAGACTGCGGCGGAGTCCCATAATTAAATCGAATTACTATGTCTTTTTATTAGTATTAGTGGCCAAACGCGAGCTTTTCTTATGACAGATATAGATAGACCCCAAGACTAAAGTCATGGTTTTAGACGATAGACGTGATGAAAGTACTAAACTGAAACTAGATATACAACCTCTCTTACCGATTACTGACTTCATCAGAGGTTAGCTTCGAGACTTCTAAAACCAGCACTACACCAGTATCTACTACATTTGGCATATCAGTGTGTCTGTGTATTTTTTGGCGACCGCAAACAGACTGCAAAGGAAACATCTCAAACTATTGAGCTCAAAGCAAACGCATGAGAGCTGGAGGCTTTTAGACAAACTCAACCTGATGAAACTTTTTGTTTGTGGGGTAGTTTATTGCGTCATTCATTTATTGAATCGTAGGAGAACCAACAGCTATAACAGATGGATAACAATTGTATATGAGACATAGAGCCAATTACAGGTTCTCAATTACTGGTAAAAACAGAAAAAGTAGCAGAAAACTTAGGATCATTAACAAGCACGATACTAAAGTATATTAGTGTTTATTGCACCTAAGTTATATATATTATATAACTTAGTTATATATATTATATATAACTTAGGTGCAATAAACTATGCACTTTTAAAAAAGTCAGCGTTCACCCGAGTGCGTGCAGAGTAGCTTCTGTCACAGCTTTGCCCGGGCGAAAGTCGGAAATTGACCCAAGGGAACTTACTCCCTGTATAAAAATACCCATTGTCCTTTCCCAGGATATGGTCTGCCTCGTTTCATCAAAATTCGTACATCCGTTAAGACGTGAATCGATAACAGATAAGCCGTATTACTTTTGCTTCTACAGTATTATTTTACAAGTATAGATAACTAGCTGCCACCCGCGCCTCTATTATAATAATAATAGCTGCCGCCCGCGGCTCCGCCCGCGTGAATGTCGAAAATTATCCCAAAGGAACCTATTTGTAAAAGTATCCCATTTGTTATTCCAGACTATAATAATTATATCTCTGTGCAAAATTTAATCAAGATCCGTTGTTTAGCCGTTCTGACGTGATTCAGTAACAAACATACATACAAACATACATCCATCCCATAAAACATAAAAAATTTCGAATTCATAATATAATTATAGAAATATAAATATATAAGAATTGAGAGATGTGCAGCGCAACACATAACGGATACCGAAGATATTTAGATCTTAAGTCTGAGTCAGCGTTGAAATGAGATCCAATATAATACCCTAATCGGACTAAACTTATAGTCAACAAAACAACTCGTGCAATCCTAAATTTTCATTAAATGCTTACTTCTCTTCCTATTGATTTACAAAGATTCATGTTCAACTTCTTAAGGTTCACACAGGCGGGACACGTCAATGTGACAACCCTTTTTAGCAGAAATTGATCTATGGATACCTTTATATTGTCCGTAGAACAATTTCCATGAAAACGCGTTCTTACAAACTTGCGTCGCGGCTGTCTACGGGAGACTATCGACAAACCCATAAATTGTTTGATCACAGTAAGACTAAACCCGACACTTCCGGGAGCGAGAGCGACACTCCGCGGTATTGCCGACACTGATGTCCGACACTACGTCGCGATACACTTTATCCAGGCGAATCGTTCCCGAGGGAAGGAGACGTTTTTCCACCATTTCCTGAAGAAAATAATACTTAGTGGGTCCTTACCGTGAGTTGTGGTGTCGGGCTGTTTGCTTTGTTGTTATTGTGGATACATTAACACTATTGTGGGAATTGTTGAGGTTTTTAAGGAAAAAGCTAGTCAAAAATAAAAAATATTTTAATATAATGTCATCATCATCATATCAGCCGAAAGACCGTCCACTTCTGGACATAGGCCTCCCCCAAGTGTTGCCACAACAACCGGTCCTGCGTGTCTCGCATCCATCGACTACCCGCGACCCTCAGTAGGTCATTGGTCCACCTTGTGGGAGGCCTTCTAGCGCTGCGTCTTCCGGTACGCGGTTGCCGTTCAACTTTAAAAAAAAATGAACTTATTGACTTTTCTTAATGAAATGTGCATGTCAATAATGCGGTTCCAAAACAAAGACCCAATTTCTCGATCGCTAATCAAATGCTATTCCACTGACAACTGATACTTTCTGACCATAGAAACTATCCAGCCATTAACCGTTTGTACCGTGCAACGTTAAAATTATAATTATTTATTAGAATCCACGGATAATTATAGTAGGCGCCAGATAATCGTGGAATAACGGTCATTGACCCACCTACAATTATTGACATTTTTAATTTGAAAAACGGAATTAGTGACACAAAGCTGTCCCGAATCATCATCTCTCGTGATCCTTAACATTGTCTAATAATGAAAAACGATTCATATTTAATTGTTCAGGTACCAATGAACAGTTATTAGGGAAAGGTCAATGTACTTTATTCCACATTTATCTGGCGCCTACTATAGCCAATATCCAGCAATTATAAATTAGGCTCGTTGTCAATAAAACAGCTGGAAACTCAAAAATGTTGTGACATCTGGTTACTTCGAGATTTTTTTACTCATGGGACAGTAAATTGTTACATTTTGCTTCGAAATCCCAAAGTACAACTAATCAGTAATTATAATTGTCCATGAATTATATTAATTTATCAGCAGATAATTGTTCTCTAGAAAACTGGGAGTAATTATTATCAGTTAAAACTGTGCAGTGATCCATAATAAAAACTTAATAAACAAATACATACCTAAATATCTATTCTAGGTAACCACGGTTGACTTCTACGTGCCAAAAAGTCAAAGATTCAAAACCTCGCGAACTTCGAAGACACCTAAATATTTGATTCACTTCCAAACTTCGACGCGACTACCCGCACCACCATAATATTAACGAACTTCCACACATAGTTCCCGTGTCTATTAACACAGCACTAATCTTTGCTAACCAACTTTGTAAAGCGTTAGTATATCGCTGAAAAACCGGCAGAAGTAAAGCAAACCATTAGTTACTAGACCGAAGTGTCGCAAGCAATGTTTGGGGGAAAAAATCGATGCAAAAAGTTAGTGCACTTTAAATCTTGCGCTCTCCAGGGAAGCTGGGGACTCGTTGTGAAGCTGTGGGGATACCGCAGACACAAATGTAACTATTTTCATCAGATGCTTTTGTGATGTTCAGAAATAGAAATATGTAGATGTCTCGCAACAGAATAAGGAGTGGTGTCAATTCAATTTCGGGTTGAATAACCAAGAAAACTATTTTTGATTTATCGCCCGTGTAAACTAAAATCGTTCGATGTTCATATAAGTTTATCTCCGGTACAATGAATCCAAAGGACCCTAGCAGTACAAAACGAACCCAATTCCTCCCATGACATTGCGTATGACCTCCATTCGAAACGCCGGACTACAATGGCGTCGTATCCATTACCCGCAATCCTTGATCATTCACTACTCTGGATTTCTCATCCGACATTTTGCACAAAATCGCACGACCGACGCTGCAGCGTCGTCCAATGAATGCCCAGCTTTAACTAGCCATGTTAACGCTACGGACCAATGGGCACCGCTGCGCCTTTAAAATTGAGCTAAGCAATTATTTGACTCTGTCCGGTCATTTTATAGGAGCAGAAAGTATAAATTAGTCTGTATTTATTTTGCGCACTCAAAGGTTCTGCACATTGTTTGTTCTGCATGGACGGACAAAGGCTATTAATGCAATTTGCTTCTGCAATAAGATTCTGTTTGTTTTTTTTTCAACTTATTTTTATCAGTTACCGTTGAGTGGGTGTTTCGAAATTAGGGAAAATACTGCTCAAGAGTCGTAGCGGTGAACAACGAGTTATATTTATGGTGTGTTAGTTTGTAAGTTTTATTATTTAATTTATTCAATCTATACGTTTACCGAAATAATAATAGGTACATCTCGGCTCATTGCACAATCAAGAGTGCTTGATTGTGCAATGAGCGAGATTTGTATTTATGAACAACAAAACCATAATATTAAGAGTGCTTAATATTGTGGTTGTTCATAAAATACACAAACAACAGAACAATTTCGCCCCAAAATAACGTTTAAATAACCCAAAAATCAGTCATACCACACTAATTCATAACAGTAAACACAACAAAGCCGAGACCTGGCCGCAACACATCACTCCAAACTTGATACTTTCGCGCCCCTCATTACATTGTGTCATTAGCGGTAACGTAATGAGCACAACACACATACAGCCACGGGGATCATAATGTGTCTACACGGGATACTTTGTGTCTGAAACGACTGAACTGAGTTACTCAACCTTTTTTTCACCGCACGCGTGTTTTACGTCTTTTGTGAAACGATGTTACAGACCGTGGTCGTAAACGGAGACTAAGAGATTGCATCTGGTGGATTCTATATACATAGTAATTTTAAAGTCCAGACTTGTTTGTCATCTTAATGTGATGACTTATTTTATACAGAAGTGCCCCTTTAATAGGAACCCTGACAACTCATATGTTCACCCAGTTATTTTGCGGTCTGTTAGTCGAAGTTTATAGGATACCCAGATGTATCAAGAGTTGCGTCATTAGGTATACTATGCCTTATTATTCGAGCAAAATAAACTCATAAAGATAACATTAAATTTCCATTTGCCTTGTACATTTACTCAAAATAAATTATACAAATGACACAATAAATACATGTACCTTCCTCCCTTAGGCTCAGTCCATCGCAGTAAACAATTAGTCTATAGGCCTCTCGTAAATTGCGGCATAGTACGACACAAGTACTACGACAATAATTTTAAGCTACACTGGTATTAATTACCCTGTTACGGGCCTCAGAAAAGCCCAGCGGGCCGCAGAGGGTCCTCCAGGCCGCAACTTGGGTATCACTGCCCTGATACCTAAGGGCCTAGATTACTTACGCCTTATTTAGGACCATTTGTACGAGTGTTGTCTGACTTATGTCATATTCTAGTTAACACTAAGTGCGTACTTAGAACTATTACGAATCATTTGCTTTGTTTTTAGTTAAACGTAATTTTTGGTGGCACATTAGGTTATTTAGGCATTAACAGGTATTAAAGTTGAAAAGTCTGGTAGGGTAGTTTTTGTTGTGGCTAAATTTCATAAATTCCAAAAAAAGTTAATGGTTTTTCTATCAGAGAAATTGATAAATTGAAACTGCTTTTCTATAAAGGCTTCAATGAAAAGACTTTCAGATAAATTCATCATAGTTTTTCACCTTCTTTAGAAAAATGAAATTTCATTTTGCTGTAGAAACATTCAACTAGCTTCAAATTGAACGGAGTATTTTAAAACTGTGAAGCATGTCTCAAGAGAACAAAAAATATTCTTGAAAATTTTGAAGTCCTTTACTAAACTTTAAACTAAATCGCGTTACTAAATCCTACGCAATTATGTACTAAAGGGGAGTGCATAATTACATAGCAAGCGTCGTCATTCACACGTCGTCGCGCAGGATTCGAACTCGGGACGTCTGAGGACGCAATTTGCAGGGCGCAGTAATTGGCGAGCTTTGTACGGATCGCGACCACTCGGAACACGGTGTTAGTTAACCTGCTGCGCTTTCATGAGCGCCTGGTATTTTCGTTCAAATTATTAGGACTATGTAGGACTATTTTGGCAGTTTCTTTACAAGATTTTTCCTAAAATACGGAGTGAGGCTTTTTAATTTGCATTCCCTAATTAGTGTTTGTTACACTGTAACGCTCATTCAGGTTTCTAAGTGGTTTAACAACGTTTTCGGTACGTGGTGATACGTAACTGTAAGATTTATTCGTAACATTGGAAAGACTTGGAAAATATTTAATTGAAACACTAAAATTGTTTAGTGTTTCAATTAAATATTTTCCAAGTCTTTCCAAGAGAGTTTTCCAAGAGAGCGTTCACGATAAAATTAACAATTTGATTTTAAATATGAAGATGATTTTTAATTAGCTAAGCTCGCTCATGACTACTGCTCTTTTAATGCATTTTGCCGCCTGGTGTTAAATAGGCACTGAACAATGGGACACAAATAAATCCATGCGTAAATGAAGACAATATCATAATTTAATTAAATATCATCTTTAATAAGTAATCTTCTTACAACGAAATGCGCATTCTGAGCTGGTTTTGTTATTGTGCTCTGCAAATATTGGAATCCTTGTGACGAAATCATTATTATTGTCTCTCCTTTGAAAATTGGTAACAATGAATGGTCGAAAAGATGTATCAATTCTAAGTAAATTATAATCAGTATTTTCAATGCTACATGAGATGTAGAATCTAACTCTCTCTTAAAATTTCTTACAAAACCATTTTTTTAACGGCACGGTTGGCGCAGTGGTTGAGCGATTGACTGCTGCGCCGCGTATCGCGGGTTCGATTCCCGCATGGAATAAATATTAGTATGGCCTACAGAAAGTAGTTCTAGGTTTGGCTGTTTGTGTGTGTGAGGCACAGGAAAAAATCCTAGTATGGGGCAAAGTTTAAAAAAAAAAAATTTTACCCAACTACGACAAAGCCAAAACGAAGGGTTCTGATTTTAGCTATCTATGTATTAACATTATTCTATGGTAAATGCTAGAGGTTATTGTTGATGTTGAATGACCTATTACTGATGATTGAAAAAGCAATCAAAAGGTTTTACTCATTCACATTTCGATTAAAAAAAAACCCGAAATCGCACCTCAGGCTCTAGATAAAGACATTTTGCTGCGATAATGATACGCCATTTTTGAGGAGTCCAAAAGTCTAAAACGCACAGGATTGACAAGTGATACCCAATACCCAAAAGACACGTGGTGAATTCCATATACTTTTATTTGACAACGATTATCGCTAGTGAATGTGAGATTAACTCGATCCTCTTGTTACCACATTTCACTGCTTCAATAATCAAGTGCTACAGAGAATACTTGGCCCCGAAGTGGGCACCAATACTATACTAGAATATTCTGGGATGATGGAACAAAGTGCAGAGAGTGACAACCGAGGCGCGAGCGTCCCGGCCGCGATGCGGGACCGGCACGGAGTTGTAAGTTGTATACCTCGGGTGCACTAACGAAACATTTTTGACTGATGTAACATTTTTGAATACTGCTATTTTTAGACTGGACTGATTTCACTTGGACTGATGTAACATTTTTGAGTACTGCTATTTTTAGGAGATATTGTGGTGTTTATGTTTTAGTTATTTTTGTCTTGGTCTTTGAATACTTGATGGCAATATTTTTGGGTTTGACAGTTTTCATGAAAAAATCAGCACACATTTTTAACCCCCGACGCGAAAACGACGGGGTGTTATAAGTTTGACGTGTCTGTGTGTGTGTGTGTCTGTCTGTGCATAGGAGCTCTCGAATGGATGAACCGATTTTGATTTTCTTTTTTTTTGTTTGAAAGGTGAATTAGTCGGGAGTGTTCTTAGCTATGTTTAATGAAAATCGGTCCAAGATAGCCACCGCCACAAAATGACGGATTACATATTTTTTTAACAACTCTCTAAATATGGGTATCAAATGAAAGGACTTGACGAGTAGAACACTATACCTACACTATGACAAATTTCAAATCCAAGATGGCCGTCACCACAAAACTTGGAATTACATATTTTTTCACAGCTCCCTCAATATGGGTATGAAATGAAAGAATCCCAAGGGCCCAAAGAACACGTAAACGTACCTATATTAAACTAAAAGGTTTTTTAAATTTTTAGGTTTTTATTTGAAGCTTACCAAACTGAATTAAAACCACAACACATTGTACATAATTTCCGTGTGTCGTCAAGCCAGCCTGCTACGTCATAATAACAGCAAGTACCCTCACATCTCATTATTTTACATGAACTGTCCGCTGTAATGGATAACTGCGAGAACACATCAAGAATACGCTCGTAACGTCTGAAAGAGGCGTAATTATGTGAGCAGGGACACTGTATAATTACATGCAGAAGATTTAGTGCAATACGTTACTTTATTGAAGGTCCGACTATCTGAGGCTTTAGAAAAAGTGCCATTTAATCAGCGATGGTAATTGTCAAAATGCCAAAATACCTATAAGGGATTGATCACGTAACATTTTGACAGCGTTTGTCAATCCCATAAATTTTTGACGCTGACGGACTGTCACTTGTCTTATTCCTCTGGTGAATGCCGCGGGGATCCACTGGATACGAGATGACAGGACCAGTCGATATGGCGACACCTGGTGAGGCCTATGTCCAGCAATGGACGTCTTTAGGCTGATATGATGACGATTGAACATTCTCGAAAATTAAGGTTCCCCCTAATTAAATAACATTTTAAGAATGGCTAGTGGTCTGCTAGTATTTTGCTTTAGGAGTGGAAATGTACCAATTCTTCTTAAAACGGATACGAACCGGGCTCTAAACTGGCTATTTATAAAAATGTTTACGGTAAACAATTAAGATTTCGTACTTCTGTTCTTCTTCTTATTATGTACACGTTATAATGTTGAAAGATATTGCTATTTTCGCTTAGACGGGATATGGCAGAGAACGAGATGCTAGCGGACTACTACGTATATTTAGACTTACAAGTAAAGCCAAGTCATTGAATAGCAAGTTTACCACAATATATTAACATGATATTTATGCGTTACATAAAAAACGAAAATAACGGAAAAGCCTTTGTAATAAAAGTCAATTATTTATGAAAAGATAAACAAAAATTGAGCATGAGCCATGAAGCGCGCACAAAAAGCGCTTTTGTTGCTTCATGTCAAAATGTTCGTTAGTTTATCTGATCCGTAAGCTTCACAGAACTACGGTACACAGGTACACAGGTAGGTAGGTAATCAAACTGATTGCACTGTGCGCCACAGCTTCCCAAACTGGGAAAAAAACATTTTTCTATGAAAGTGGAGATCAAATCTGTCGAGTGAAGTATACCAAATTGTGCAATTCTTATCAATAAAGAAACCTTTTAGCTTCGTCGAAGTCTTGTCGTTTTCAAATTATATAAATGCTATTACTGCAATCAAGTAATGGTCGCAACACATTTTATGATGTTGTATTTTAAGGAAGCCTGTTTAATGGGTTGTCAATATTTATCGTAATTAATTTGATCAATTATCTTATGGGCGGCCAATGCCGATTACCTGGTGAAGGCCTCGAGAGTCTGCTGTATGCGAGAAGTATTGGAGGATCGATGTAGCCCCCAAGGTGATTATGGTTTTGATCAATCAATCAGGGGAGCTCATGTTAAGTCAACAGCCTGCAGTCATACTGTTTTAGACATATAAAATTCGATCCAAAACTTGGAATATTCTAATCGCAGATCGCTCATTAATTCCGCCTTGGTATCACAGCCAGGTCGTTAGGGCCCCAGTGTCGACATAACAACGCGTAATAACGTTAACCAAGTATCGCACTCGTCGCGCTCCCGTCGACTCTAAAACTTTGCATAAGGAGTTCCTCAGCTTTGTCATCCACTCGTTAGCTGCCTTTTAATATTACGACGTTAACTTTTAGCTCCTTTATGACATAAAGGAAATAATGTGACATAATTTTGTATCTATGACACACAAAAACGATATGTATACTTAGTATTTGAAACTTGTGACCTTTCGGTCGAGTGTCAAAGCAAATATGAAGATTCATTTCGTAAAAAAATATTATGATCCATTTTTATGATGTCTGCGTTTGGATCAGAGTCGATCTCTCGGGGCCCGATGAAAGAGTAAACGTTATTATTATAAAGATAGAACGTTTGTTATTACGTGCTTCGACGCACTGTGTTCAAATAATTGCCCTGTCTGAGAGCTAAATTCCTAAAAGATAGACAAAGATAAATCGATGACCATATAAAACGTTATTGCCCAATTGAAATAGCTAAAGTATCAAAAGTAATTTAATAAGACGTTTAACGCCAGTCATCAAAAACATATACGGTATTCATTTATTTGCGCTGAAAGCGAAAGCGTCAGCGTCAAGTCACGTGACGTGACGTCGCGGCACGTCGCACGTCGCTGCGTCACTCGTGTGAGATGTACTTAATATTTTTCTCGCCCGAGCCTCCTCTCAAGGGAGCCGCGATCATGAGAAAATATGACAACACGCTGAGAAATGAAGTCATCCCTGCCAGAATTTAGCTTGAATTGTAAATTGTTCGGTTTTTTGACGACAGGCTGTTTAGTTGAAATCACAGAGTGAATTCATAAATATTTTGTAACAGAAATACGTTGCTGCAATAAAAACGTCAGTTGAAATATTCATAGGAACAATCTAATCGCGCCGGCATCAGATAAATCCGGGTGACGATCAATGCGCCGACTTCACACGAAACATCGCTTCGCTAAAAATCGCGCGATTCTGCAACCATTGATATTCCAAGCATTTTTGACACGACAGGATTCACGAGCATTTTGGTGTTAGGTTTAAAAAGATTTTTTGAATAGAATATACTGACGTATGCTGCCCAGATTGCCGATGTGAAAACTTTGAAAGTTTTTGTGAAAAATACTATTTTCAGTTTGTTGAGCTATTGCGAAGTTAGTGAGCGAAATATTTGATGGATTGAGTCTTATCTAAAAATTGAGTTTCGGAGCGGTCTTTACAATATAAAATATGGAGTTAAGATTTTAATATTGTAAAGACGCGCTGAATATGTAGTGATTAATATTTTATTTGGCAAAGGCTCATCAATCATGCGATATATTTATCGTTTCTATGCTCAACATTATTGCCTGAAAAGTTATTATTTTAAAGCAGCAACTCTCGCAATTTTTGTCTAGCTACCTACACAAATATTTAACCTGAATTTTAACTTCCAGCCAACTATGCAGTGGAAAGAGAATTTTACGTCTAAAACGGATCATCCCGCCTATTTGCGCGTCGCAAATATAGTGCACGAGAAAACATATAACTGTCAAGAAAACCGCGCGGCCCGTTCGTGTGAGACACCTTAGCGTAATTTAGTAACGTCAGCGGCCGGTGTGGGGAGGCCTTATTGATGTGCATTGCAGACTTGCCGTAATGAAGTTGCAAGAATACTGCAGGCTGCTATATGCAAAATAGTTTCAATAAAATATCGTATTTCACGAAGCTCGTGTACGATGTAATCGGCTCAGTTTTCCCGGCGAATTCTGTGTGCCGCAGTTGAGCTGCCGAGATTTCGGAAAATCCTGGCTTCGTTTCGTGAAGATGTGTCTAGTAGGTGTAATAATAACTTTGTGTTGGTTTCAGGCAAAGGTGTTTTATTGCAAGTGTATCGTGAGTGAATATTTTACATCCTGCAGTGCAAAAACCGTATCCTAAAAAACCGCTTTTAGATTTTTTTTCTCCACTGTTAACAGTGTTAACCGTGCTAATAATAAACACAATAATTGAAATCTTCTGTAGCGATGTACAATGAAATATATTTTTCCTTCCAATCTACCAGATTTTTAAACAGAGATTGATATTATATTACTCTAACCAATTTAGGAAAAGATACTCCCAGAAAATAAGAGTCCCACCAATAAATAGTCCACCTGTTTCAATAAATCCCAACACTTTCAAGCCACACCATTTCTGCACAACAATATACAGATTACAGCTCGCTACACTTATCAATAACAAAATGGATCCCACCATGATTGACATGAGGGAAGTAAGTAGAATAAATATCGGTGTGGCGTAATTAAGATTGATTCCAAGGTAGGTTCCGAGATTTCGAGATTCCGAGATAGAAATACTGAGGTAAGTGGTTTGTTGTGTCGATCAAGTGGATTATATTTTGTAAAAGCGAGCACGAGTTGAGCAGTAAATGTGTTGTGTTTGAGAATAATTATTATTCATTTTTAGCATTATTGCCACATTATTTTATGCTGACTTTGACTTTCTCCAATTGCTGAGGTTTATAGATCGGATTTGAAATTGCTTCTCATAGAGTTAAAGAAGCTATTTTTGTTTTTCTAGTTCTTTGATTTTATTAAACACTAGTTGCCGCACGCGGCTACGCCCGCGTGATTGTCGAAAATTATTCCAAGGGAACATATTCCCGGGATAAAATATGTATTATTCCAGACTATAATCTACCACTGTGCCAAATTTCATCAAAATCCATTCAGTCGTTTTTGCGTGAAAGAGTAACAAACATCCATCCATCCATACAAACTTTCGCGTTTATAATATTAGTAGGATAAACAACTAACGGTACATTGAGTTTAGAGAAAGTAGTATTCTATTAGCGATAAAGATTGTCCAAAACTCATTAATGTATGGGATTTACATAAATCAATAGAACAAGTTTTTACCATATTGGCTTTTATAAGTTATTAGTACCTAGTAGTCCTACTTTAAAATATCGACAGCAACCATAACCAAAATTGTCGACTGTTTACCCGATCTGCGTATTTGTGACGCCAACACATACGCAGAAGCTTTTATCCCATATTTTTATGATGACAACACATTTCCCTAATGCATTTGATGCGAACAGGTATTGTCAATTATGTCACATAAAATCGAGTTTCAAATTGTCATATCAAAATGTTTTGTTCATATTTAATATTACTCCTTTGTAAAAGGGATTTATGTCCCTTTTATTATTATTAATAATGCGAGGTTATCAAAGCCCCTGACGATGAATATGTTGTTATATAAGGTTATTGTTAGAAATATGAGATGTTACAGTTGATCATGTAAGGAGGACCACAAAGGAACATTGCTTGGAGGAATCAGGAACTAGTTTTTGAAGAATTAATACAAGTTGATTACAATATGAACGATCCTATTTATCATCATTAATTGCTCGAAAAGGGAGTATTTCTCGCTTATTGCACAAATACACTCACGGACTCACAGATGTCATTGAAAAACATAACAAATAAATCAATACCTAAAAACTTCAAGAATCTAACTCAACCAGGATTACCAGGATACATTGACTGTAGTCACTGTTTGCGTTTTAAGCAATAGGATATAAAAATGATAATCTAACTCAGCCTGTTAATGAGGGGCTTAGCTCATAAGTTTCTTGAAATCAATAAACTCTTTTAAATCTCGTTCCGTACTAAAAAAAACCGTTTTAATATAGAAATATTTTAATTTGAGTTCAAAAGAAACACACTTGAACTTTGAGCTTTGGGAATAAAAGTTTTAATCTCTGAAATGAGTTCAGTTTTCAACCGTTTTACACACAACGGTATTATACCTTCAGGGAGATACTGAAGGTTCTGTAGTTATTTGAGAGTTTAAAAACGTAGATTGTAGCGATATTTTATTGCTAAAGCAGTAACAATTACATATTAGGATTTTCACAAGAGTAAACACATACAACACTGAGCCAGTTGCAGTGATGTAATAAGCATTTAAGTGCTCAAAAGTTCAATAAAGGAGCCTATTTGCCAATCATATATATTATATTTTGCCCATTTCATTGGCAGGTTGAAAAGAAAACTCAAAACCTCATTTTTTTAAATTTAACAAACTCCATACAAACATTTTTTGAGTCCTCTATTTATACCACGAGTGAGATGAACACGACAAAAACCAAAAGTATCTCATATAGTTTCGTGCAAAAATATCCTCAATCCCTTAAGAAATCCTGCAAATATAAGCCTATTGTAGGGTGAACAACGGAAATAACATTAGGCCCTATTTCAGGATCAGATGGTTCTACGGCTCGTGACGTCACGCCTTGTCTCTAAATAACGTATTGATGACGTCACGGCCCGCACGGACAAGACTATAAATAAGCCGCGTTCGACTTCGTCCGCTGAATCTTTACGAGACGGATGAAGTCCGAATGGACTTTGGAAGTCGTTTCCGATTAATTTTGTTGTAATTTAAGGGATTGTAAATCTGTCTTTGTTGGAGTGGTATAGTTGTTTTGTTTTGGTAGAGCAATGACAGTCAATATTCTTTCGCTATTCTTCTGAGGAAACCTAACAGTGTAGTATATAAGTGTTAGTTAAAAAAAAAATAGGTACATATTTTAGAAAAGTTTTTTTTAAATAATCCAATGACAGATGGCGATTCAAGAAGGCTTTATTTATGTTTTGGGTTGTAGCAGTCGCTCTATATAAGATACTTGTACTCAGTTGCATCTGGATGGAGGAAGTCGATCTCAACATTATTGGGAGAAGGCTCGGCTAGGAGGATTGATAGTAGGTAGGTCAATGACCTCTATCATGTCACACTAAAAAGTAACAACCATACATAAGCTTAAACGCGGTACCTATTGTAATTTTTCCGTCACGAAATTCTTTACACAGCAATGAAACAGCTGCTAGGTACAAACCTTTAAGGGAATTTATTAAGGTAGGTCAATAATATTTAATCAGTGAGCACTTGCCGGTTTGTTCCAAGCAACCTGCAATTTGTAGATATAATGTTCATTAGATCCACAAATTAGAGGCGTTCGCCTCTGACGCTGCTATTTGATTCATTTAAAAAGTATTATTAACACTAACAAAGAAAGACAACAAAATTACTGCACTTTGTTTTTCTACTCATTTTATAAAATATAACTAGTTTTACTATTATAAGATATCTTTTACAAGAGCACTATGCTTAAATAAATAAACTGAGCTATTATGTTACTAAGAAAATTAACAATTATGAGGTCCACTGTCATTTTAACTTCTTGTGACAAAATCAACTTTACAAATTTTAAGATGCAGTTTTTGTTTCTTAAGTTTTTTTTTCACATTAAAACGTCCGAGTTGATGGAATAAATTTACATGAAAAAGCCCCACGTAATTCTCGACGCTGGATATATTTTAAAAGAGAGAATAATTCTTCAGAATAATGACTATTAATAAAACTGACAAGTTTTATCAAGATTAAGAAAATGAAAAAGCTTCCATTCTTCATTTATCTACCTGATGTACGAGCCCACGATGACCTTTATTGAGGCGAGTTGGCTTCGCGAATTTATGAAGATAGCCCCGAGCCAGCAAGTAAAATTAGACCGCTATAAAAATAAACTAGAAAGGGTGTGTCACCAATACTTTTGTTCGATAGAATTCCAACAAAACTTTCACAACCAATTATTTTCATAGAGTTCCCAATAATAAATTAAGAGTACAAATATTACTACAAAAGCTATTGTAGTCCACAGGCTTCAGAATCCAATCACAGACCGACACAATGCCTGAACTCCGTGCTACGGATTCGAAGCAATACAAAAACCTGAATCAAGCTAAACTACGTAGTAGACGTACGACGGTACGAGGAACTCGACGTGCTACGCCATTTATAACGCCTACGGACTTGTAGCTGTGATCTGCTACGAGCTACGAGATCTGCTACGAGCTCCACTGCTACGAGATCGCTACGCTCGTGCTACGCCGTGCACATTGTAATCTGCCCCGCTCGTACCAATGAACATTAATATGAATTCAAGTGCATGACAGCGCCGAGTGCGTGCGCAATGAATCAACCTCACAGGACATTACGATTTATACGCAAAATGATGAGTTTATCCGGAAAACAGGCATTGTTTCACCGTCACCGGACCGTGTCCGAGCCGTATGACCGCATTAGCAATGTAAATGGGAACAAGACGGATTCGTACATTTACATAGTTTGTGTAAAAGTCGAAACCTACGAACCGTGTATGAATAATACCGATGTATTATTATTTGCGGTTGATATCTTTCATACCATCGCACGCATCGATAAATTTTTGCTAATATAACTTTCAACTAACAAATAAACGTTAAAATAAATAATTCTTTATATTTTTAAACAATTTGATGAATGAAGTGTAATCTCAGTTAGATGTATTACTAGTTACGACTAACCGTAACTCTTCAAACAGTTTTTATTTTAGGTTAGTCGTAATTCGTATGGCTCCGGGCAATGCTACCATACGAGCCATACGAGTAGAAAAAGTAGTCCAAACGAGCCCACTACACTACACGGGGCAGAAGATGCCTTTTTGTTACAATTGTATGTTCATTTACAGTGAACAGTTACCGAGTAATAAAATCCATGTGCGTAACAGTTTATTTAAGTTAAAATAATGCTGTAATAATTATGTTATTATAGACTACTAGCTTTCACCCGCGACTTCGTACGCGCATATCCCGTATTTTCCCGTTCCCGTAAGAATTTCGGGAAATCCTCTCTTAGTGCTTCCTTAAGGAGTGTAGGGAACCTACATGCCGAATTTCAGCTTTTATGACCAGCAGTTTCGGCTATGCGTTGTCTGTCAGTCACTCAGTAACGTAAGAGTTTTATATATGTCACCGGATAATTGCATACTACGTCAGATTACAAAATATCTTGAGAGATTGACTCTCTATAAATTGTCAAATGAACATTTGTTGTAAAATTATACGAATAAAAATCTTCTCTTCTATAATATCTCCGTGCGTACCGTGAAATTCTGGACTGACATAAACGGCTTTCTGGTCTACAATTTATCTGTTTTGGTGTGATATAGTTCAATTGGAAACTTGACCCCTCATTGGTCTTTGTTTTCTATGAATAGACCAATCAGAGAGCCCTGTTTCCAGGTTTACTATCACACGAAAACGGATAAATTGTAGACTTGTGCTCTGACTGGTCGCCATTTCATGTCAGTCCACAATTTCTCGGAATGACTTCGAGAGATTACAGACTATCAAATTAGGATGCGTAAAAAAGGTATGTTCAGTTGACAATTTATCGAGAGTTTACAATCTCTCAAGTTATCTTATAATCTTACGGAGTTTGCCATTTTCCAGTGACATCATTATATATTGATTTAATGCAGCAAGCAGTGGCTCAATGGAACATTCTGGTATATATTAAGATGTATCCAGTCAGAGTGAAAGCTGACCTCATCATAGTTTAGAAAAGGCAGCCAGGTGATGATGAAATGAATACGTAACTATTTGAAAGATATGCGAACTGAACAAGGAACGAATCTTCTCTGTATTATAACATATATATGTATATCCTGTCTGTAGTGTACAGCATAATATTATTAAATTTATTAGATTTACTTCACATTCGCAACGGCCGTACTTATCAACTTCCTTAATCGAAAACACACCAGCTAAAATTCTGACTAATATTTTTAATACGAAGCTAGTTCTAAATAAACCTCAACAAAAACACTACACCACACGCGTCCTTCCACTATTCCATTATCCATCACACTGCAATAAATTCCTGACAATTCTTTAACTCTGAACCCTGGAACTGCAACCGACCCCCGTTCATAAGTCCAGTACAGAAGGACTGCGGGAGGGGGGAGCGAGGGTTGTCGTCCAATTTCCGTGTGTAATTGGTGGAGAAGCTTTGATGGCGAATCACTTCTCGATATAATTAAACGACATGTCGCGAGAGGCCGCCACGGGCGTGACGGCTGTACAACAGAGACGCATTCGATGTGGAGTTATTGTAGTGTAATTTTAAAGATTTCTTTTTATTATTGTGATTTTTGGGGGCGAATATTGTTGTTGGGAAATGGATAAATTGGTCAACTTTCAAGGGGGTGAAATGGGGGAAGATCCCCCACTTCACCCCCTTAAATTTTGTCCAAAATTCGTTTCTTAATGCTCACCTAAATCATAAAAGGAAACCTTGTGACAAATTTCGTATGTTTAATCCCAATAGTATCTCGGTCAGTCAGTATTAGATCACAGTAATAATTTGATTACGAATGTTTTACTCACGTACTTTAAAATAACCTGGACACGATACCTATCTAGAATTAGGTCGTCCAATTCAAATTAATTTACTTGTTTTCAATTTTATTATTTTATTTTTTTATTCAAAACCATTTATTTGGTTAAAGCTGTTTCGATATCATTAATCCAATTCTTCAAAGGCAATTATTGTAACAATACCAATTAAGTTCTCGCCACGGTTCAAAACGCTGGATTGTTTTAACTGTCACTTTGTCACAATAGTCAGTCAGGAAACGTTAACCGGTGACCAACGGAAGTGCGATAGCAAAAGTATAATTAATTGTGCTTCCGTGAGGATCAAAGGAATAAAACATTCAACACCTTTTAGCAGAATTGGTGTGAGCAGGGCTTCTGTAAATTAAAAGTTCATGGTGACCAAAGCACTGTTACTTTTTGTCGTTTCGTAGTTTTATTGCATGCTTAAGATAATTTGAGATACTGTGGGTAACTTGTATGAAGTTTTTGATAAGGATTAGGACAAACACAAAATTTGTTTTTGTCGATCAACCTATATTGCTGCACACTGCTGGGTAAAGGTAGGGTCCTGAAAGTTGCCACGAAGTCGGGCAGCTTGAAGGGCACGTTCACGCGCGCCCTAAAAGAGGCAGCTGATGGCATCAGGGAGGCGGTTGGGGTCCTCCTCGAAAGAACGAGTTCTGAGGAGACGGCGAAGCTGTGGGAGGAGAACGGCCGTCTCCGTAATGAGCTGGAGGACCTCAAGCGGGAGGTTGCCGCACAGAGGGGGTCTGCCCCTTCAAAGAAGCGTGTGGCTCCGGCAGTTGCCGCCTCTCCGGTGGTTGCCTCCCCGCCGCCGACCCCTGCCCCTACAATTGCACCCGATGCGGACATCGAACGGATCGTCCGCATCTGCATGCAGCAATGTGGGGGCATGATGAATGCCCGCCTGGAGGCCTTAGAATCAAGGCTCCTCCCGGCGCAGAACCTCCGGCCACCGCTCGCGGCGGATAAACGGAGGATGGAGGAGGCCACAAGGCCCGGGCCCCCAGCCGTGGCGGCCAGAGCTGGTAGGGGGGGCAAAAAGCCCGCGGAGGGGCCCAAAAAGCCCGCGGAGGGTGCGTCAGCACCCCCTCCCAGCACAACGGCGACCCCGGCGACCGCGTCCGACCCCACAGAGGCTTGGACGACGGTCGTCAAACGGGGTCGTAAGAAGAAGGTGGCGCCGCCGGCTCAGCCCAAGCCTGCGCCCAAAAGGAAAAGGAGGTCCCGAAAGGGAAAGGCCCCACGCTCTGCGGC
>NDFZ01005423.1:357777-395600 GCA_002192655.3 Mamestra configurata
AAACACCTCACTCCCCTCGCCGACGCGAGGTGGCCCGCAGAGGCGGGCCGGCACCAGCCGGGGATTGCGGAAGTCGCATACGTTCCCGCGATCCCCGGCGTAGGTGGAAGATGGAACACCGGGGTGGTTTTAGTCAGTAAGAGTCTGACAGACCCCTCCACCCGCCCCAGGGTGGAGGATTTCCATGAGGATTTCCCCCCGAGATCAAAAAAAAAAAAAAAGGGCCCCATAGCCTTCCACTCGTCCGGGTGTATTGCCTTTTCCGACGACTCCTTCATGAATGCCTCTCAGTTGTCACGACAGCGTTACTTAGGCCATCCAAAAAGAAGGCATTGTACCAATATGATTGTTTGTACAGTATTAATTACAATCTAATTTTTCATATAAGATAGTATAAATTAATAAAACAGTGACAAAAGTGATAATCCTACTAATATTATAAATGCGAAAGTTTGTGAGGAAGAATGGATGGATGGATGTTTGTTACTCTTTCACGCAAAAACTACAGACTGGATTTTGATGAAATTTGGCACAGAGGTAGATTATAGTCTGGAATAACACATAGGATACTTTTTATCCCGGCAATATGTTCCCTTGGGATAATTTTCAACAATCACGGGGTCAATCACGCGGGTCCGCGGGCGGCAACTAGTATTAAATAAAATATTTCACTCAAAATCACGCAACTTCCATACAATTTACTTTCTCGGATATATTTTAATAGATATCAAATACCTATTCAGAGAACCCACGCAAAAATTGTGCACACATCATTTTCAGTTGGCTTAAATAACCACGAATCAATACCTACACAATACAGCGTGTTACCACAAACTAGCATATTTTACACTAGCTAACTTACTACCCACCCTGTATCCGCGGGGAATCGGGGCGTAATGAACAAATTGTCAGAGTCAATTGACCGAACTGGGTCAGCGTGGCACTATGGTGCTCATCGCACACTATTTGGCACCACCGCGGACATTTGACTTAGTGCCGTCGTCGTACTAACTCGTGTGGTAATGGGGACACTATGCTTCCGTATGTATATGTTTCAATAGTATATTTTTCTTTGTTGTATTTCTTATTTGGTAAATTAACGCCGTATAAAGTCAATCTCGGGTAATGCATCAATCAGTCAATCACACACTTTAGCTTAGGAAAGAACGTCTCGGTCTTTGTTAAATCTATCTTACTGAGTAAATGACTTTTTTTAGGCGATTTAGGAAAATTTTATATTTAATTCTAATAGAAACATTGTAATGAACAACTAACTACAACTTACTGACCATGACTGCTACTACTGCGAGCGTGCGCGTCTGCTGGCTGTGGGAAAACGGGAGTCAGGTCTTTGACTTCATGCACTAGCGTCGCCGAACCTAGGCACTTTGTTCGACAACACCACTTTCCGCCCTATTTTTTTTTTTTTTTTAAGGATGGGAAATCATCAAATGACTTCTTCCGCTCTGGGTGGAGCGGAAGGGCGTGTCAGACTCGTACTGACTAAAACCCATCCGTGTTCCTTCTAAAGCCCTTTGCTTTCCAGGGCCGCGGTGACTCTTTCGAACAAATTCCGCAACCCTGGCAGGCTCTGGCCCTAGCGGGCCCCATCCTCTTTGCTGACATCTCTTTGAGGCGCGCGTGAAACTCAACATGCCATCGACCCGGGCCTGGTGGTGATCGGACAGCGAACCACCCAACGCTCGCCGTCCGCAGGCCCGCGCCTACGGTGGCCGGGGATCGCCCTGCGACTCCCGACGCCCGGGGCGTCTTCTCCTGTTGCGGCGGTTGGGACGAAGGCCTTGCCTTTCCCTCGCGCGGTCCGCCTCCTCCTTCGCTAGCATTACTGCTTCGCAGAAGGAGGTGACCGCTTCCCAAGCCTCCTCGCTCCGGACCATGGATTCAACCAGGGCCGGACGCGAGAGGTTGCCGCCGCCGATCGCCTCGACGAGGACACGGCGGTGCTCAGCCCAAGCAGGGCAGACCTCCACCGTATGCTCCACTGTGTCCTCCGGGCGATCCTCACAGTGCTGACACCCGGGCGTGTCCTCCCGCTTAATCCGAAACATGTACCTCCCGAAACAGCCGTGTCCGGTAAGTACCTGCGTCAGGCGGAAGGTGAGGACGCCGTGGCGCCTCTCCAGCCACTCCTCAAAGAGGGGCCTTACCGCCGCAATTGTGGCATGCCCAACCACCTTCCGCCCTGCTGCTTCACTACGTTTAGGAGCCCCATGTTGTTCTCCTCATCGCTGTTACTGTGGTGAAGTTATCAAAAGCCTCGGGTACCAAGGCCGTTAATGTAGCCGCAGTGCGGGCCGTTTTGCGCGACATTATCCGATGAGCTCTTGTCACCGTCGGCGTTAGAGCCGTGTTAAAACCCAATGGCTTGGCACGTGACAACGGCAAAAGACCGGACGGCATGCCATTGTTGATGATGATGATGATTTGATGAAGATGGGTAGGCTTTTAGTGTGGAACGCTTCCTAGTTCATCGTGTTGTGCTGGCGCTGCCGTTGCGGCTGCGGAAAACCTCAAGTGGCGTAAATATAGTAGCCTTATTGGTAACTATATTTTCGAGCCGTTTGGGGTAGAAATCCTCGGGTCGTGGGGCCCGTGTGCTCACAGTTTTTTCAAAGAAATTTCGGAACGATTGGTTGACACTTCCCGTGACCCAAGAGCTGGTTTTTACTATGGCCAGAGGCTAAGCATTGCCATTCAACGTGGCAATGCTGCCAGTCTCTTCTGCACATTACCAGCTGAAAGCGTTGGGGAAGAATTTTTTTATGCTTTATTTTAGTGTCTCGTAAGATTAGTGTCTTTGTTAATTTTAGTTATTATTGTTAATTTGTTAATAAATGACTTAATTATTATTATTATATATAGCCTCAACAGTACCGCTGCTGGGTCATGACCCATTAATTCCAATGTTCCCGGTTCTACGCCACGTCTTGCCAAATAAATGAATTATTTCATGTATTTCCTCAAAAACTAACTCACAGTAGAGGACATACTTGTTTACTAAACCACGAGTATCTTAGGAAGAGTACACTCTAACTATGTTCAGTAAGTAGTTTTTAATGAAGTGAAAACTAATTTTTGGCTTAACAATACAATGCACACATTTACAAGCACTACGAAAAAATTTCAGCTTAATTATATTTTGAATATAATGCTTATTTAGTACAGTGCAGGATATCTTTCGAATATTATATCATTAGGTTAGTGAGTTCATTCCCACCAAAATATTTATGGAATTTTATTATACCGTTTGTTTGCATGTACGGTGTGCTTTCAAATATAACTAAGCTGTTTTCTTTGTAATTTTTCAAGAAAAATATTTCAAAGCAAAACATTTATAGCCGAAAAGATTAAGGAGATAATGGAACCAAAACTTCTCAATTTGTTATTATCTGTTTGTGCTTAATTTAATTGACACATTTGACAAAGGAATCATTTGAATGGGCAGCTGTTTGTATATTTAGTATTCTTTGGGTATGGCTGCTGTAAACAGATTATTGTTGGTAAGGTAACCTTTTATCTTTTCAACCGACTGGAGGAGGTTCTAAATTCGACAGTATGTTTTTTTGTGTGTTTGATAAGCGATCATTCCGCCAATTATGAATGGATTTGATGATTCTTTTTTTATTCGAGGTGATCCCATTGGCACCAAGTCGGAATCTGATGATGGGATCCTAGGGAAATCGAAGGCAACCCTCAAAGTTTAAAGGCACATACAATGTTTTGCAAATACTTTCTAA
Source organism: Mamestra configurata (assembly GCA_002192655.3). NCBI lineage: Eukaryota > Metazoa > Arthropoda > Insecta > Lepidoptera > Noctuidae > Mamestra > Mamestra configurata. Next base: position 361,536 of record NDFZ01005423.1, read on the forward strand.
CGCAATTCAGATAATTGTGCATGGTAATCAACATCTCATTTCTCCATCATGCTGAACTGATGATGGAAGGTATAAGTCAGGATCTGAAGCTGGGATCCCAGGATAAATGTTTTTTCAGGGATATTTTCGCCAATTGTCAACCGATTTCGATGGTTTTTTTGATATTAGAAAGAGTAGTTTTCCAAACTGGTCCCGTTTCAATTTAGTGAAGATCTGATGAAGAACTTCGGAGGTAGGCAACGGAAATCTTCAATAAATGATAACAAATCTCCCGGGATTGCTAAAATCGCATGTCTGTTTATTGTTTACACCAGTTCATTTCATAACATCACGCCGGTACGCTGTGAAGGGGTACGCAGATGCAAACAAGTAAATCTGAATTAACATGTTTTTGGAGTTATCTATTCGGACATAACTAACTAAATGTGTACAACAACATCTTCTGGGCACGCTCGCTCCATCATAGACCTCATCCATCCAGACCATTTCCATCAGCTGTGATCGAGGTCAAAGACAAGCCCATTCCTCAATAAAAAAATAAAATTAAAAAAGCAACTTAATATCAATCGTGATTACAACAAAACAGAACAACTACCGTTTCATTATTGAATCGAAAATATTTGTTCAATGGATGACAACACCTGTTATTCTTCGTTCGTCAATAAAACATGAAATATTAATAGTTCCCAACAATTACGAATTAACGAGGACTGTCGGTTTTACAGAAAGTTATTCATAATCAATGTGTCGGACATATTGGACGGCTGTGGGGGCATTTAATGTTGTTTTTATATTAATGGACCGTGTCGATTCGTGGCACTGATAACGATAAGCGTTTGTAGAGTTTGGGTTATTAGGTTTATCGGTGTTGTGATGAGTGACAGGTAGTGTTTAATGATTTTAAAATAGTTACTGTTTAGTCTCGCTTATCTTTATACTACTTTACTGATTGCAGTTAAAATGCTACTGGTAACAAATAAAGGGATATTAATGCGAATTGTAAGACTAGTGGTTTACTTTCATAGTCAAAGTCAAATTTAGTTGGCTTTGACTATACCTTTATATCCCCTGTCCAGGCAAACTAAAGTATTTTCTGACTGTTTTGCATCCATTAATTCATCTAATATATATGTATTTGGCAAAATAAGATATCGCCAGTAGATAGATAACTCCACAGGATTCATAACAGTGCAGTAAGACCTCGGCCCGAGTGGGTTGAGGGGTCGCGCGACAATTCCTTCAAACGACAGAAAAACCCGATAAGTGGATAAAAATTCGCGAACAGAATAAATATCAGCGAATACTTTTTGCTCCGTCCTCGATCGTTATTTATTATTTATGGAAATAGACCTGGAAACTCCATCGGGGGAAGGTCGTCATATTTTTCTTAAAAAAAAGTAATGTCCCCCGGTGCGGCGCGCGTTTGTCATGCAAATTTATGCGATCCGTTTTAGCTTTCGTTTTTAAACCGATAGCGATTTCTAGACGGAATATTCAATCGGATTGTGAATAAAAAAATGATTTCTGTACATTAACGGTCGGGGTTATATTTGGTGGTCACGAAGGAGGTCGGGATCGTAAACTCGTAAATTAAAGTACGATGTTTTTGGTTGTATAATGGGCAAGAGATTGAGTCGGTAGTGAGCACAGAACTGTACTGCTATTCAGTTAATATCTCTCCGTGAAACCTTAGGTGAAGTGAGCATGAAGTGAGCTGTTAAACCACACAATCAAGGTGAAATTACAGTTCACTATCAGCTCACTATACCAAAGCTCATACTAGAATTAGAATAGTCCGGCTGATAAGAAAATAAGAACCTAGAATAGGTACTTAACAAGGAATTGTCAAAACTTATCAAACAACCCAAGTTCTTTTAGAAATTCACTGCCCGTACGACATGTTACATGCAGATCATCTTGTTCGGGGCGTGAGAGGCAACACTAATCTTTGAGTGGACGTGAGAGAGTGTCTTGTTGATTAACTGCTGTTTGTTGAAGTGTTTCTTTTTATGTGGCAATTTTTAGGTTGTAACTTATGCTGAATAGACACCAGTCTCCTCTCAGTGCCCGCAAACACATCTGAATTTCTGTCGTTTTATTTATTTCAGTGACGCGCAGCAGAAGAGAACTCGCTGAATCATTGCTCACAAGTAACAAGTCAGAAGCGAGTTCTATTTACTTAATAAAATGCAAACACAGTTAGCTACTCATGCTTCTGTAAATAAGATAGGCGATATGTAGGTAGGCTGAACAAAGTACATCTAAAACGAACTTGCTTTTTAGGGTTTCGTACCCAAAGTGTAGAAACGGGACCCGATTACTAAGACTCCACTGTCCGTCTGTCTGTCGGTCACCAGGCTGTATCTCATGAACTGTGACAGCTTTTTTTTTTTTTTAAGGATGGTAAATCGTCAAATGACTTCTTTCGCTCTGGGTGGAGCGGAAGGGCGTGTCAGACTCTTACTGATTAAAACCCATCCGTGTTCCTTCTGAAGCCCTTTGCTTTCCAGGGCCGCGGTGACTCTTTCGAACAAATTCCGCAACCCTGGCAGGCTCTGGCCCTAGCGGGCCCCGTCCTCTTTGCTGACATCTCTTTGAGGCGCGTGTGAAACACAACGCGCCATCGACCCGGGCCTGGTGGTGATCGGACAGCGAGCCACCCAACGCTCACCGTCCGCAGGCCCGCGCCTACGGTGGCCGAACTGTGACAGCTAGACAGTTGAAATTGTCACAGATGATGTATTTCTGTTGCCGCTATTACAACAAATAATAAAAATTTAATTGAATTAAAAATTAAAGAGCGCTCCCATACAAGAAACGTGTTTTTTTTTCGATTTATGTGACGGAACCCTTCGTGTGAGAGTCCGACTTGCACTTGGCCGATTTTTTAATAACCATTTCAAACTGATTGCATTTCAAGATTATGTCAATCAACAAAAGCAATTTCACAAATAGGATTTGGAACAGCAACACAAAAGTTAACAATTAAAACTGATGTTTTATGAAGGTCTCGCAGCAAGCCGGCTCCCGGCTCCCGCCGCCTCGACAACTCATGTGCGTAATGTACATTAGCATAAACCAATTTTAATGTTAGCCAAACATCACGCCCACACACTGGGTACTTCCAAAATAAGTCCCAGAACAAGGAATTTGGCAAATTTCACCGAATTCCGAGCAACTTGTAACTTTGTCCTTTGATTTGAAGTTTTCGTGAATTTAATCAAAGTAACTTTATCTATTTCAGCATGAACGGTTTGTTTCGAGTCGCTGTCCCGTAAACATAACTTGATTATAATTAAGTTCAGTTGGAGGTGAACAATGACTTGCATGTTCCGCCTTTGTTTAGTATTTCTGGTATTTTTCCAGAAAGTTAACTGAAAAGTATCTGGACAGTTAAAATAATTAGTGGAAGTGTAACATGAATTCCTCCGCAGTCCAAGGAACCTGTCTTGCTTTTCTCAACTATGTTTCTAGCCTAACCGTTTGTGGCTGAGTAGCCAACATTTTACACGGAACAGCTGCCTAAGTAACCTCCTTCTTAATTTTTAATTAATTTAAACAGAGCGATAGAAAATAACACCAGGTTCAAAGACATAAGAAATAGCTTGGAAAAAGAAAGATATGTACAGGAATATGCAACAACTGTACAACAAAACAATACAACACACAAACTATTTAATTCCCAAACAAATAACTCGAACATACGTCTACCATGCAACCTCTCTTAATTTAGGGCAAGTTCCCCAAAGCCTGTCGCCTAGAAGGTACAGTTAACTGTCGCATGACTGGCGACAAGGGAGACAAGTCACAGAATAAACAAGTAACAGAAAGTCGGCATCATACAAAGAGCGAAAACTCACGCACACACAGACAAATCTTAAGTACATCGAGTGCAAACAAACTCGAGACTGTGTGTGTGATTTGTTGGCATGTTTTCTTTTTTTGTTTGAATTTGGACTTTGGAAGAGCTCGTAGCTAATTAGTAACAGTCACACGGGTCGATCTTCAAGATTAAGCAAGGAAATCGGTCGGTAAAAGAATTAATTATACCATTACCATTACCGAGTCCCTCCGCGCTTCAAAAAACACAGTGAGCTCGTCATTGTGTTTGACTGTCATTTGTAGATCTTTGACAGTCATTACGGGTAGTCACAAAATCGAAAAATGCCATCAAGTTTTGCCAAGGATTATCGTCTGACCCAGTTACTGGGTAGTGGATAGGGTTGCCAACCATATTGTTTATAACAGTAGTATACTTTTATTCGCACGTTAATACTTTCATACGGTTAAAAAAAAGTATACAAAATACTGTTTTTATGACCGCTGGTATTCGCCAGCCAAAATAAAACATAAAAACTATTGCATCTATTGATTAAATAAATAAATTTAATGAGCTCTTCATTTATATTAATATTAACTTAAATAGTCGAGAGGCTTATGAATATTTTAAAAATGATTACAAATTGTTCAAAAAGCTTCAAAAAACATGTTTTTAAAACGTCAAAAAATAAAATACTGTTAATTTTATTATACTTTTTTTCTAGTACAAAAACTTGGGAACCCTAGTAGTGGAGTTCAGACAAGTAATCGCTCTATGCACTAATACACACACATACACACATCAGCTGCATAAGATTAGACAAGACATACCTAGTCGTCAGAAGGCTAGGCACTTAGGCAGTATGATTTGTTAAAGCCAACCTTCTGCACCCGCTTATTCTGTGGTCAAGTTCTGGACATGGGTCATCCCCGCCCCGCGCACTCCCCTGCGTGGCCCACCCGCGACCCTTCCTAATGCGAAAATGAATGATGACCCGCTGTAATAGCAGTCGTTATTAAATCATTGCTGACTGTTTGCTTTGCGTAGATACAGTTTTTTTTAGTTTGATAATATACGTGTGTGTCAATTTTGCCTATCTTTCTTTCTTTCTTCTTTCATATTTCAGGTGCAAACTATACGCAGGTAAATTTTGGCTCTAATTCCTATGCTACATCAAATATGTGAGATTTCATAAAAGATTATTCTCAGAAACAACTCGACGTGTACACTCGGAGAGCCTCTGCAAAATTCCTGATAAATCTCTTTCACTGGACGCTGACGGAATGACGGAAGAATAAAAACCCGCATTGGGTTTTCATTATTTATAGAGATTAAAGTGCAATAGAAAGCATTGTTCCTCACAAAACATTGATCCTTTACTCATCTTTTGATCAAAAACCAGTAACAAACAAACTTACTTTATCAATCCCTTTTCATATCCGATTGTAAAACCTTCAGTATAATCCCTTTCAATAATCCGTTAGCAAACTACAAAAGAACAGAAACTATGAAAGGCCCAGTTCAGACACAACGAGTATTATTTCTAAACTCTCTCATCGCCTAATGGCTTACAATCCGTAGGCATTAAAACATATGAATAGTACACAAGGGCTTGTTTTCTCGCTCACAATCTTTCTATCCAAGGATTACGAGCTCGTTGAAGTGATCTTTTCCATTATGACCCGTTCACAATAGCCTAGTACACTAGCGTACTTTACTGGCAAAGAAAAAGCGCCATGCTAGTTACTTTAACAGAGGATGGTTTTTTTCAAATATTCGTCTGCAACTCGAATAGTCCACTTTGCTGTACTGTAGTAATTGCCCGAGTGCTTACTGTGTGCTGCAGTATTCTACTCAACCGGAGTAAAGTGAGCACTTGCAGTGTTGTGGGCACCAGAGAGCGAAGTGTAATATTAAATAACAGAATAGTGTACTAGTTAGTAAAGTACACTGCTCTCCCACCAATTTTGCAAGTAATGTAATAGTATTCTTTCTGAATTTTGAGATGACGAGCACACGACTCCTGTAGAAAAATTATCAAATTATCAAAATTATCACAAATTGAGAGATTGACTGTTGACAATAGCATTCATCTACATAATTAAGTACAGCACCTAACGCACGTTTAACAATTTGTCACATTAATTATTTGTTGATTAAGTATCATTTTGCGATACTAAAAATAAATAAACAACAATAATTTATTTATCTTTAAACATTGTTCAATTTTAAAAGTATAATAATTTAAAATCATTATGCACACGAATACAAAGTGAGTAACTGCGCCTGTGCTATGCCGAACCTTTATCAGAACGCACTTCCTAGAAATTATATGATGACTTATAATTACAATAGTTGGGTGTAATGTATTAATATTCATTTCAGAAACGGTGCCTTAGTAGCAGAAATGAGGCGAATTAACGATCAAAGGCCGTTTCGACTCTTCTACCCACTCTCCACAGTGACCGCGACTTTAAGTCCAATACGACCTCGTTAGTGGCTCTGTACCAATATGTACCTATACATATATATTACTAGAATTTCTTCTATTTCGCCGAAAAGACCAGGTGTTACAAATACTACGTTATTATATTGTTTACTTGTAGTTTCTTTGACTTTGAACTTTAATGTTTTTTAGGCCTACTTTTTGTTTACTCAAAGTTTTTGAAGTCACAACAAAGGTTATTTTAATATTTAATTTAATTATAAGTATCGTAGGAGTCACGTTGATTAATACTCGCCTATAAAGTACAGATACAACAGAGAAAAAAAACACTTTAAAATCAAGATCATAAGACATTAATTCAAATAAGGTTGAATGCCAGCACGTTTTAAACGCCTACGTTTCATAAAGACAATCCCCCGTAATGCCCGCCCGTCACAATTTCCTAGTAGATATACTACCACTTACTTTAAAACTGTAAAATATCATGTATATTCTAACGATGAATATTTACTACCACCATACTATTGTAGTCTTTGACTACCACACGTAGCATGACAGCTGTCAAATAAAAAGTAAAGCACTTGCATAAATGTAAACAGAAGCTGCCCTATGGAGCCCCGTGGGGAAACCGACCTGTTTCCCCACGGGGCTCCATAGGGCAGCATCTCATAAGATAGCATACGGATAGCGACACCTGAAATAGGCCCATGGCGACTGCGTTTAGGGAGCGGACTGTTCTTATGTGTCCTTTATAACCCTCAAGAAATCATTTTGAGTCGGACCTTTGTTTTTGTATTGATAGTGACGTGGTCGACGATGAATCACGCACGTTGATGATATTCAGAAATAACAAGATATTGCAATGTTATCAATACGTTTGTTCTCAGTTCGTTAACCTACAAGCTTTTTTACTTCAGAATTTATGCAAGAATATGAACCTTACCTTAGAAATATCCAAATACTTTTTTCTGAGAAATCGCTCCAGTGGTTTTTCATAGAAGTAGACAGCTGAAGTGCGAGATATTCGCGAAGTGTTTACTTCAACTTTATATTTTCTGACCATTATAAATAATAAGAAGAGATTTTAGGTCTCTCTAGTTTCTGGGGCTACGGACAAACATTAAAAACGTTTTTTTTTCGAAACTGATTTTAAAAATATTAGATTTTAAAATTTTTAGAAATATTATCAAAACATCATACTAAGCAAGACTTGTCAAAACGAAACCACGGATAAAAAAATATAAACGTTCATAACATACATGAAAACAAGCCATTTCCTTCCAAAATAACTTTAACACTCTAATATCATAATTAAATAAACGGTAATCGCCCGCCACTCATAATAAGCAACTCCGCAAAAAATATGAGAAGACAAATAGAGGAAAAACATTCACAAGACGATGAGCAATTCACTGTAATGACTTATAAGAGGAAAGTTGGCGTGACCCCTCACCGTCGCCATGACGGAGGGGCGGGATGGCGCGAATGAGGAAAAATAACTGGCACATATTTCATACGGTGCTGTGATAATAAACTAGCTGTTGTACCGACTCTCAAGGTAAAGCCGTTTATGGAGGGTAGGGTTTTAGGGTTCCGAATGTCTGTATGAAAATATGGAACCCTTACGGTACAAACAAACATAAGACAAACCGATACAGTGTGTATGTGTGTTTGTTCGTATTTGTCTGTCACAGCCTATTCGCACCGTATATAACGGCTCAATTGAATTGAAATTTTGTGTTGTGACTGGCATATCAACGCACAGCCGAAATTACCGGGACTAGGAAAATGAAATTCTGCACAAAGCTTCTTTTATGACGTAGGTGAGCGCTAAAAAAACAGTTTTGGGAATTCAACCTATAGGGGGGTGAAAAGGAGGAAAATGATTTGTACTAAGATTGCGCAGACGAAGTCGCGGGCGAAGTGATAGTAGGTATATTTACCTACTTTAATTGAGTGTGGGTTTACTTTTAGGAGACAAACTTTGACATTTTAAATGAAAGGTTTTTCCGTGCCTGAGGGTATTATTTTTTATAATTTTAAAGTAAATCATTTCGATGTTACTTAGAAAAAAACGTTTTTTACTTTTTTGTTCTCTTTTTAGTAGTACCCCACAACTAAATTGACATTATTACTATGATGAGTGGTTGCTGAGTTACTTTGTGTGCCTTCGTAGTCCAAGTCCAGACCAGCTCATAGTTACCTTAATATCTACTTTGCTTTGGGATTGACATAAACCTAACAATAACTCACTTTACAAGATTTTATTGATTTTAATATGAAGAGGTCACTTATACCCGAATAGATAACCCCAAAACCATGGTTTTCTTGTACCTACAAATCTGCGTACCCCTTCACAGTGTACTGTTATTTTATAAAATGGCGTAAACAATAAACACACATGCGATTTCAGCAATCTCGGAAGGTTTGATATCATTTATTGAAGAGTTCCGTTACCTGTCTCCGAAGTTCTTCATCAGATCTTCACCAAATTGAAATAGACCAGTCCGGAAAAATACTCTTCCAAACAAAAAAGAATCATCCAAATCGGTTGACAATTCTCGAAAATATCGCTGAACAAACAAAACAAAAAAAAACAGACGAATTGAGAACCTCCTCCTTTTTCGGAAGTCGGTTAAAAACAGATGAAAAATGAACATTCTCACCTTATCACCAAAATTACTGTGCCATTTTTTTTTAAATACAGATTTTAATTTTTTGCTCATAGACAGCGCAAAATAAGGCTATACTTAGCCGGTTTTTTAAATCAAATTATTAATATTGACAGGCTAATATCTCGCCTAATAGTAATCGACGATGTGGTCGACGAAGGAGCATGCATACTGAGAAGTAACCTATTCGTATTCACTCTTCGTCTGAAAATAATCATTTTAATTATTGAAAGCTGACGAACGTCCATTTCGTTCGAACGAACAGTCATAATAATTTAATGTATCAATATTTCATTTGACATTGTGAATAGAGTGTAAAGTAAAGAAGCTCGAAGTGCAGGGAATTGGGAGTGCAGCACATCGCAAATGATAAATAAAATACCTTCATCATCGTAAACATTAAAGGTAATAAAGCTCTAAAGTGACAGGAAAAATGACGACGAAAACGAAGCCTTAAAACGCTGTTAAAAATCAAGCTTGTCACTCGTTCAAAGTGAAAAAATATGCTACAATATTTAACCAAGAGCGTGTTTCATTTCGCGCGAGCAACACTGATTTACCTTTCAAAGCAACGCAACAAAAAAACGTCATATCAATTTTCATTACGTTAAAATGATAGCGCTGTACTCTCTCGATAATTATTATATTGTTGTTCCGTATTGAAAAGCCAATGTCGTTTACACAACGGCAATGCAGCTACTGAAAAACCATCTTAGTTGTGCGACATTTAACGATCTTAGCCCGCGGTGATAAAGCCCAGTTTCGTTTGTTACAGCTATGGGACGTATGTATGTAAATGCTTAAAGCACAATAAAGGTAGCGTGACCGCGCATATATTAAAACACAAATACCAACATTTTACCGACACAGCTGGTCGCTACAGTCGCCAATTTATTGATACGACGTGATTAACATCGGAAGGATATCGTTCGCATTGTTATTACCTATTTAGCGGTCATTACATTCAATGTGATCGCAGCTTTTGTTTGGGGGGCAACAGCCAGTGTCCTAACTAAGTTATTTAAGAATGTATCTACTCGATATTTTCCTGGGTACGTTGTTTACTACAACAAGTGGCGGTGTGGGAGAGATTGTCTTGTAGACTCATTTTATCTTTCTAGTGTTTTCCCAATCTGCTACCTAGGGTCTACTTATGATAAACTTCTTTTTGTATTTACGTTTTGTTTCAACATACTCAGTAAATTAGTTGCAGGCCCAGTGGCAAACAGGCATATCCTCTATACAGATTCGATGCGTCCAGGGGCTCTACACAAAGTAGCAATCTACGACATTCTGCCAGCAGTTACGATTCTTAAAAAGTTGAAAATGTATGGGAAAAAATATGCTAGCGAAACGTTACGTGGACAAACACTGTCATTTTGAAACCTTGACCAACGTTATAACTGGTGGGATATCACAGCTAAATTCCCAGGATTTATTCGTACGCTGAAGTAATAAAAAGCTATAATTTATTTTAGCAAACTTCAAATAACTTTCAAACGTTTTTGATCAAAACTTTAATCAAATACAGTTAAATATTATAGTAGATGAAATAGTATAGAAAACACTCCGTGATACAAAAAATGTTTGACCATATCACGAAGTAGCCGTGTGTAGCTGCTGAGTTATCATTGATCTGGCCAGACCATATCATGATGTGGGCAGAGAATATTATTCCATGTCTATGGTATGGCTACGACATACATAATTATATAAAACACAAATAGACTTCGAAACCATCCAAACGAAGTTTCATTAGAAAGGCAATAATGCGAAGATGGTTTTAGACTCCTTAAAGGGATGTACCCCGTACGAAGTCGCGGGTAAAAGCTAATATCTCATATTAAAAAGACATTAACACAAACCAAAACTACCAGGAGCGCATAGACACGCGCTCCTAACACGAGCCGCGGGCGACGAAGGACGCCTACAATAACGATACAGTCATGTCACCCTCGATTGGACAGCCGACTGACAGCGTATGACGGCTGCTAATTTATTACGGCGCAAACACTTGTGACTCGCGTGTTTTAGAGAAGTGTGTGTGACGTCAAAGGGGAGGTCAATAACTATGGTGTCGGATGCTGTTTACAGAGTATTGGTTTTGTGACAGGACTTGAGTGTTTAGTAATTGCGACAAGAGGGGTTGTGATCTATCGTTATGTTCTACTAATAACACCACTCAGAGGTAACGGAGTTGACAATTAGGGGGGAAACTAGGATATCTGACTATTATCTTAAAGACAACTGCCGTTTTTGAATACGATCAAGACTTAGTCACACTCTTATCTCAGCGACGATCGTTCAATCTGCCTAGCCTTTATAAGGGTAAACTTCCAGTCAAAAAAGATGCAGCCGAGAGCCATTATTTTACATGGGGTGGCTATCTATCTGTGCTCCACAACCAGATTTTCTAGATTCTGTTGTCAAATATGTATGTACAAATAACAAAGGTTTCACATCCTGTCCGAGGCACGGGGGAATCTCGATATGCTTAGGTACCGTCTTAGATTAGTCACCAATACAAATTTCATCTCAGCGACAATCAATGTGAATAATTTTCAAAGATGTAAGTACAGTAAATAAGTATTTATTTTAGTTATTGGTTGCGTTGATTCTATTCGCGGTAATTCGTTCGATTCATCATTTTCGCTTGGTTGGTTGCATTTCCCACTCCCATCTCCCTCCCGCACATACTCATCGCCCTCGTACATACCGAAACTTGAATGGCTGACCGTTGCGCGAGAGTGTTTACATCGCTCCCAAAAGAAAATTCATAAGTAGTGAAATTTGGTGTGTTTTTGTCGATAACGCTGTCTGTGCCCATCGCTCAAGAAGACTATGACGAGGATATTAAGTTATTGAGCACCCTTCCATCAGGCGTACTGCTCTTTTTCTGGTGTTCCTTGCAGTGCGTCACGCCACACCTTTGTGCATCGACCAAATTTTAAAATCGTTCGCATTATTTCGCTTTTCCACGTAACCAGTTGCATTAACTAATTAATTAATTTGACAGAGTTTACGACCTGAATTGCGACTGCCTTTATAAATATGAGAATGAGCCTTCTGATCTAATACGAAGTGTGATCCAATGAAACACCCATGCATCTACACACGTCTACCTACGTGGTTTAAGGATTTCTATGTTGTATGTTAACGATGTTTAGATTAAGAACAACTGCCTCATCGAGGAATTTGTTTAAGGTCACATCAGACAGCCAATTCTACTATTTTTTAAGCAACGTTCGCATTCGCATGTCAGTGGCAATTTGTCAAAAATGTATGGAAATTTATTAATTATTATTTATAATAAAATCAATACTTTCGCGACTTAATACAGTTTTGCCTTTTTAGTAGGTCAGAACAAAGTTCCTTCGATTTTGTAATTATTTTTTATGACGGTGATCCTTGGTTGTCAGAATTCATACTGGCTGTTAATACAAGGTTCATGAATGCCTGTTTTTTATGCATATTGGTAACATTTCCTGTGTCGGTGCTAGTCGGGTGTTATAACAAAACCTGAGGCAAAAGAATAAGGGACGATTTGTCAATAGTTAGGTAACTTTTATCTGAAGAATAAATATGGCCGTTGTATATATTTTCCGCACAAAAACTGTCAAACCTCCATTTTTAACTCAAAAAAAGGAGGAGGTTCTCATTGTCGACTGTTTTTTGTATGTTTGTTCAGATATATGTATTTTCGCTAATTGTCAACCGATTTGAATGATTCTTCTTTTGTTTGGAAGACTATTTTTCTATACTGGTCCCATTTCAATTTGGTGAAGATCTGATGAAGAACTTCGGAGATAGGCAACGGAATAAATGATAGCAAATCTTCCGGGACTACTTACTTATAACGTAACATCACGCCGGTACGCTGTGAAGGGGTGCGCAGATCTGTGCAAGTCAACCTTGTTTTTGGGGTTATCTATTCGGGCATAACTTTATTGTTTATGAACCGGTCTTGATGAGTATTTTTGCATAGTATAATTAGTAAAATTTATTGAATTTGCATTGTACATTGAACTTCAAAAATTTACAAGTGACCTCCTCAACTTAAAATCTGTAAAATCTAGTAAAGTGAGATATTGTTAGGTTTATGTAAATCCCAAAGCAAAGTAGATGTTTAGGTAACTATGAGCTGGTCTGGACTTGGACTACAAAGTAACTCCTTATCGGGAGATATCGCAACCACTCATCATGGGAATGATGACAATGTAGTTGTGGGAAAAATAAAAAAAACTTTTTACAAAAAAAAACCGACTTCCAAATAATAAAAAACAGTAAAAAGTATAAAATTACTTTCATTTCGGAAGTTTATGTCAAAAAACGAAGAAACAACCCAAAACGCCGAATTTCGAAATTAAAGTTATTTTATACTTTGCAGTGTTTGTTATTTGGAAGTCGGTTGTATTTTTTTCGTAAAAAAGTTTTTATTCCTCGGATAAAAGTTTTCTACTATTGAAATTACAATTAAAATCACTCAAACTCTTTAAAAATAAGTAACCGATCTACAAAGAGAGAATGCAATTGATCGACTCTTAATAATCCAATAGAAGTTGTTGACGTCAATAACATTGCACTCGGAGCTCTTCATTACTAAAAGAGAACGGTTTCTCCTCATTTGAGAGTTGAATGAAGGAGGTAATTTTAAAATGAAGTAATTAAAGAATTGTGAAGATTTCCCTGAACAACTTCCCAAGAAAAGATTTCATAATATTTTTCCTGGAATCTGGGAACCGTGAAGTTAATATTTCTTAAGTGAACGATAATTAATATTGGGAAAAATTTGAATAATAACCAGTTTATTTCTGTACTTTCTATGTAACGTAAGAAAATACTTTACGTTGGGGTTCCGTACGTCTGTCTGACCGTATGTCTGTCTGTCCGTATGTCTGTCTGATCGTATGTCTGTCTGCCCGTATGTATGTCTGTCCGTGTTTTTGTCTGTCCGTGTGACTGTTTGTCCGTATGTTTGTCTTTCCATTTATCTGTCTGTCCGTATGTCTGTCTGTCCGTGTGTCTGTCTGTCTCAGCCAATTCGCTCCGAATCTACTAGAGCGATTTAGTTCAAAGATACACATGATATGAATTTTTTAGATCAGAAGACGGACGTGGATCGTAAATAAATAAATAGTGAAAATAGGGTCACTTTTTAGGAACAAAGTAGGAAATTTAAAATAAATACTGACGGAAAAGTTAACTTTGCTGGTGATACTAACATGCATGCGAAAGGCAGCAGAGTACTTACAGTACCTTCAACCACAGTAACTAAAATTATTTCCCTGACTGTAAACTCTGCCTGCTTGAATGCAGATTTTACAACAATAAACCGTAATAATACTCGTGGTCCGTGTTTAAATAGACAATGATTATGTTTATAATAATAAACTCCCGGCTAGATGCACACATTACGAATGCAAAATACATGTTTACCCACAAATTAATTATCGTCTGGATGAATATTTCTGTGAATTGTAACATAACAAAGCTAGCAGGCGTGCGTATATTCAAACATACTAAAACAACTCTATCCCACACAATTTGTTAATCATAAAATAAGTTACCTTCAACTATCATCATCCGTGTAACATTTTTCGAGCTATGTTACAGTCGAGCTCCAATGTAATCAGATGCAGCTACACGAAGCGACTGCTTATCGTACGGCCACAACCCAGTTACTGGGTAACACAAAGGAACCCTTGGAAAGTCTGGCTGTCTGACTTTCGGGCTTTTGACTGCTAACACGACTTGACTATAACGTCTGTCAAAGTTCGGAGCTACATCTAAATATCGACACTTTAGCCAAAGTGTATTACTAGTTACAGCTCAATAGTGGCCGCTTCAGTTTCATGTGTACCAAACGCGTCCCGCTCGTCACGCCGTGTCCCGTGACGGCTTGTCACTGTGACGGCGTTTGGTACACCCGAGCTTCCTCTTAACCGGTCATTCCGATAGCTTAAAGTGAAGTGCTCAGTGCATTTTTGTGAGAGCACTTGTTGCATTCAGATTTGATTCAATTGGTACTTCAAAAGTGTGTGTCGAAAAACCAAAATTTATAATTATTTTCAAAAAGTCATTATTTTCAAAAATCCCATAACGCTCCAATAGATGAAACGTAAACTAGCTCAGTTTACAAGAATGCTATCAAAACAAACTGTAACGCAATACAGAGATGTGCCACACAAATATTAAATTCAATTCTGGAAATATAACGTTGTAAACATAGAAAATAAAATCTCAAATGTACGAAACTAGAAATTCTGCTGTCGGCCACGATCTTGGCAGCGGAGTGGAACAGAAGGCTCCTCGGCGCGCCCGAGTACCCGAGATCAGAGTACCCTGGTACCCGGCCCGGCGTGCCACGCCGCGTATTGTCCCTCTCGCGTATTAAACCCAGAAAATATTGTTACACCATCTGTTTATTCTTATTCATGGATGCCATCGGATCTTTTTCGCCCAAATGCGATTTATTATTTATTTGCGGACATTTGCACTGTAGCTAACAAATGTGGGCGCTTTTGTTTCGACCGGTTTATGGTGTTAGGTTTTCAGGTAAATAATTTATTGGTGGTCGCGTCCTTTTGCGCACGTTTTGTTCTATAGGCTAACAAAGGAGACATTGCCCAAATTGTAACGTACATTATTTATGTCTCACTTCTCTAAAAATAAACGAGAGGTCTCCCGATCAAGTTAGTGTGTACATTTTTAAAGCGATCACCTCGTTTTGTTAGGAAAACTGGTGTTACTAAGAAATTGGTGCGCCAATAATAGAAATGTCTGAGCACTGGAAGTGAATTAGCATGAATGATAGACGATGCTTCCCTTTTTGCAATGAATAATGCCTGAAGTCAATTTCTATTATTGTATAATATATTATGTAGGTATGAAATATAATATTATAGATTATCTTCCCGACCTTCCCCCATGTCACTTGGGGTAGGGTACAGGTTTTACTTATTAAGATATGATTCGAGTTATCTCGAGAATTTGCATTGTGTCCTTAAGACAATACAAATTCTCGAGATAACTCAAACGACTTTCGTAAAGTTTATTTTATTCTGCTTATAATTTAACCTCCGACCAAAATACTGATCAAAAACCAAAAATAGCCTTTATAACAGTCTCAAAAGATCAAAGTATTTCAATCAGCCACATTCTTCGCCTATTGATCTACATCAGCAAATTACCCAAGAATCGGGCTAACACAAATATAGGTAGCGCAGCCTGGGGCGGTAAATAGCCCGAATAGCTCCGAAAGGGGACCGTCGGACCGTTTCCGTCTCATCGTCTTTATCTTCACGACTACTTAAGTAAGTGGAGTGAAAAACTTGGGGATTGAAAATCAATGTCTCATCCCGGTCGCAAATTGCGAGATATTCTGAAGAGATGTCCAAGAATTCTCCGGGTTGTTTTAAAAGAGTCAATTTTTTTCGGTCCTTTTGTACGGAGATTGGATAATAGATTTTGAAGCAGCCTGGCCTTTTGGGGGTCTTTAAGTTATTGCGAATTGAAATTGAATTTTAAAAACATTGTTAAAAAATCATGTAAACGGTAAAATTGTATTCTGGAAATGTTTTCCTTTCTCTGATCAAAGTCAATTCATTTATTTCAACTAGACCATTAAAAGGCACTTTTGAACGTCAAATTTACAGTTTAAAATTAAAATATAAGTGACTCTAGTTGTCCATTCGCAAAAAGTAGATTCTTATGGAGAAGAACGGACAAGAAACTCCATAGTTACTCTTTTCAAATATAAGTTTTATCTGCAGCTTTTCAGCCATGATTACAGAATCAGTAATCTCAAATTTATGTATGCTTTACAGAGAACTGAATCAAAACGAGTTTTATTGTGAGGGTTTTAAATATATTTATTTTATAATTTTAAATTAAATTGTTTTGAAGTTATTCAAAAAATTAGACGAAAAATGACCATTACTCACACTTATCTCCGAAACTGCCGAGCTTAAACTAAAAAAATACAGATGCAATAATAAGAAGTCTGTCGTGCTAAAACAACATCTAAGTAACAAAAATTAATTCGTACGGAACACTTTGCACGCGAGTCCTACTCGCAATTGTTAAATTGCACCAACTGTCCATATTTTACTTTTAAATAACTTTATTTCCTCAAATATTACGTGGGCATAAATAAATGGCATTTTCAGCATTTCTATAATTACTGAAGCACCTAAAAATCTCATCGTATTTCTTTTTTTTTTGATCAGGAAGAATCAATCATTTACTGTAACGAACTTCTTACTATTTCAGAAATAATCTCAATTTCATCGTATAATTCAGCAAATTCCTCTATAACTTGTAACATTTCTGAATCTCTAAAGTGTATCTTCATAGCACAAACGATCGTATTTAAAGCCTCCGAGGTACGTATTAACAAAACTTAAAATGAACATCAGTCTGTTTCAAACTTAGATACTTCCCGTAGCACTCGACGCCAAGTAAATTCTCAATTTGTAATGGACATAGTGTTTGGGAATGGCAAGTAGTTACTTTATATACGTAGGTATTAGGTTATTATTACTCGCTTCCGAACACGCCTTTTGAGTCTAATAATTGGCTTTATGGAAAATGGTCTTTTTAATCCTTATTAAAATGCAAAGGCTTCCTCACTCCCTACACGTGTTATTATTCAGTTCAGTTTAATATTTAATAAGAGTCTACTGAGCGTGGCACCTCCTTAGGCGAGGTAATTGCGCGCGATATAATTTCTGCAATTATTGTTTCGTTATTAAACTGCACAAAAGAATATCGAACAAACGGACAAAGGCTTATAAGTTAAGCACTTATGAATGTAATAAAATTCTAGCCACGCTTTCGATATTAAAATTCGTATTTCAAATGCAATTTCTTTAAATTGGACAAGTTTAGCACGGCAAGTGTTTTACATAAAGTAAATATTCTCTATTTGTTCATCGAATGCAAATTGAAATTTCACTACGCCAAGATACCTTATGAGAACAATTTTTCAGGATTGATCCCAAACCGCATTTTCCAGATATTCTAATAAATAGGAGTCTAAATCTGAGCTACGAACTCGCATAGCATACAACCAGAACCCATAAAATGTGGAAAACACGAAGTACGTTAGTCACAATAAAACATAACATAGCTCGGAAGCAAACATCTCCGCAATGCAGAATATCTCCGTCCAAATTCCACTTTTGAAAATGAGAGCACACCGAGACGAAATTCAAATTACAGGCGGAGCATGAATCCGAACGAAATGACGTTTCAGCTGTAATAAAAAGTAATAATGTCAAATAATTGCGCTCAACCACGTGTAAGGCGGTTGAACACAATCAAAATGCAATTTCGTTAGGCAGGCGAGGTCGGGAACTCGGATTCCTAGCGGCCGACACTGCGCGCCATCCTCCAGGGCTGCCCAATTTGCTCGAGGAAATCGTAATAGGCAATCTTGTTCAAAAAATGTGCCAGACGGTGGATGCACCCCGCAAGCTTCGGTCCTGCCTGCATCAGATGATTACATGAAAAGGAAGTCTCGCTGAGGAGAACATCTCGGGTTTGTGTTAATATATAATGGGAAGGTTTTCTAATAAATTGTTCCAAAAAGTGCAATCCATTAATGTTGGCCGGTAGCCCTGTCCCAGGCCGCAATATGCATTGTCCGGGACAATTTCGTGCTCTTGCCCCTTTTGTTGCCTTTTTCAGTGATTGTAATCTGTGTGGAAACGTTCCATGATCGTTTTTTGTTTTCAATTTATTAATGTCGCTACTTTTCTATTGAAAATACATCAGCTCACGAAAGGCATCATTAAATAAAATACTATGGTAATTGTCGTTGCATTCTGTAATATAAGATATTTGTAAAAGCTTTGTTGGTATCGTTAATATTTTCCGTTATTGAAACGGCTGGAAATAACAGGGGCAAATAGAATGGAATTACTTTTTGCGGCGGCATCGAGGTCAACATAACTTTTAACAATGGCTGACGTTTCAAGCATTTTTAGCAGTCATAGCCGCAGGTTGACTAACCGTGACTGACCATTCCAATTTACGAGTGTAATATTTACGTAAATGCCAGACAGCGGCGAACTGTACAGCTCTTTTAGTATCGCAAATATTTGTGTCGGTTTTTAGTACAATTCATTTCTCAGCTGACATTTATGGTACCTTTAATCTTCGGATCATAATTCAGGAGATTGACAGACCTCGCACCCTTTCCGTGACAGTAAGCGCCTGTAGTAATTAAGATTGATAGTGACAGGCGAGTCAGATGATTTGCAAAAAAACGCCCCTTTGCAGGAAGTTGCGTTGCGTTTCAGCACCTGAGCGGATCCGAGGGGAGTTGAAGGTCAGCGCTGGTTAGTGGTGTCAGTTACGTTGTTTTCCGGGTATGAGTATGGTATCAAGAGGGACTATATTAGTAACACGCGAACGTGAAATGTGATGAAAGAAATTCACAGCAAACATGCCACGACAAGATGACTGACATCTCTAATATCAAAGAAACAAAACACAATAAAAAACTGCAATGCTTCCTGTACGCAGTATTCTATACTAATATTATAAAGAGGTAAATTTTGTCAGTTTGTATGTAGGAGGTAATCTCTGTATTACCTAAACGAATTTTGAAAATTCTTTTTGTATATGATAGCCACATTTATGGGGAATGCTATAGGCTATACGGGAACGGGCAATTCCTATGGGAACAGGAAAAAACGGGATATGCGTGTACGAAGTTGTGGGCAATAGCTAGTTATACAATAAATATCTACTGAATTGTCCCTCGTCGAACAAGCCTGAAAAATCAACCCACACTTGGCTGCAGTAAAGTTGACCGGTTACACGAAAAGGCGACCAGATTACCAGGATTACAATCAGAACAAGTTGGCACTCGCGGTAATTACCGCCTGTAATCGACTCCTCGGCGTAATCAACAATTGCAAACTTTAACAAAACCACTTTAGCAAGTGTAATTTCAGTTGAGTAATTAACATTACAGTGTTTGTGCTTATTTAAAGTGAGATTACCGATGTTCAGTGAGTTCGAGTGTGTGTAATTATGTAATTTATATGTAAAGTTCGGATCGAGGTGTATTGTTACTGGCGACGCTGTAGTGGAGCTAGCTGTAAGGTGTCAGTGAGAACGGTTTACTGAGGTTAAAGGTCAATTTATTGAATGATTATGCTGTTACTAGAGGGCATGTGAAGGTTTGAATATTTCGGCAAGTAATATTATAATAAAACATTTTTATTGATACGCTAATATCTCACTTGATGGAAAGCGATAATGTGGTCGCCGCTGGAGCATGCTTGCCTTGACGTAACCTATTTATTCTTGATTTTAAGAACCCATAGTTTGTAGCTATCAGAAAACACCTACTCCGACAAGGAATTCTTTTCCTTAGCTGTACGCACAATGATAGTATTCTCAAAACAATTTGAGTCTATTGGTGGAATGTCCACCGTGATAATCTACAGGGCGAACGTTTTTGTGGGCAAGGCAAGATGAGTAAACACATGTAAGGATACACGTGGCGCTACAGCGCTTCTGAGAATAGCCACTGGGAAAATATATATAAATATGGATTTATTTAGATATTTATATTTGCTTAACCTAATTGGTACAAAGCAATAACTAATAGAAATTTATTAGATTAATAGAATTCGAAGAAATGTATTTGAGGAGGCACTATAAAATATATCCCTGAAAAATTTATTAAATTCTATAATAAGGTAGAGATAATTTTTATAACTTCAGACATAGATTATTGTCTGAAAGACAAGTTTGCTGAATTTGCTGATATTAGGCTCCCGCTATACAGTTGTTTCATACTACCTTCATTGCGACTCTTACCCAATTAGGTGTTAGTATCTTGTGCTTACAACTTACTATATCACAAAACAACACATCGAAAAAAGAACATCCAACTTTTACAAATCGATACTTCTCGCCTATCGGTCTAAACAGACGATGTTATGTACAATTATATAGTAATATCTCAAAAAATCGTAACGCAACATTTACTCCAAACATTAACACATTTCTCCTTCGTGTGAGCAATTTATTTTGATAAATTGCTTCACACGTTTAATCGGAGAAGGAAAACATCGGGAAACTTCGTCCTTTGATACGTGCGTATGTATTTATTTATGGGGTTTCAGCCACGGTAAAAATAGGTTCGTCACCTTAAGGTCTGTTTTTTATCCGCTTATCATAAAACTAGCTGCCGCCTCGTGAATGTCGAAAATTATCCCAAGGGAAAATACTCCCCGGATAAATAGTATCCTACATAATGTGTTATTCCAGACTATAATCTACCTCTGTGCCAAATTTCATCAAGATCCGTTCAGCAATTTTATTATTATTCTGACGTGACTGAGTAACAAACATCCAGATGGATGTTTGTTAATCAGTCAAAAGTTTTTTTTAAATTTTAAATGCGAAAGTTTGTATGGATAGATATCCATACAAACTTTCACATTTATAATTTAAAAAAAACTTTTTACAAAAAAATACAACCGACTTCCAAATAAAAACTAACTTTAATTTCGGCAGACGGTGTTTTTTTGTTATTTTTTCGTTTTTTGACACCGACTTCCGAAATTAAATTTATTTTATACTTTGTAGTGTTTTTTATTTGGAAGTCGGTTGTATTTTAATGTAAAAAAGTTTTTATTTTTCGCTTTTTAGTGGTTTACATGTGCTTACCCCATCACTGCGTATCGGCGTGAACTGGTGTAAACAATAAACAGGCAAGAGATTTCAGCAATCCCAGTCCATTTGCTATCATTTATTGAGGAGTTCCGTTGCCTTCACGAAATTGAATTGAGACCACTTCGAGAAATTATTCTTCGAAAAACCACCCAAATCGCTTCAAGTGTGCCTATAAAATTTGAAGAGTTCTCTCTATTTCTCCAGGATCCCATCATCAGATCCTGACCTGATGATCATGGGACCACCTGGGAAGTATACCCTTTCAAACAAAAAAAGAATCCAACTCGGTCCAGCCATGTTCGAGTAATTTAGAAAAAACCCTAAAAAAAAAAACTCCCTTTTTGAAGTCGTTTAAAAATATAGATTAGTAAGAAGTATAGATTTGCTTAACTGCTTTACCAAGTATACTTATGTCAAGAAATCACTCTCAGTTGCTCTGCTGTAATAGTATTAGTAACTAAACTAAACAGATTTTATTTAATATTATGAAATGACCTGAAACGGTTTCAGTTTAACGTGAACTCTAAACATTAATGAAAAGTTCATGCGTTATGCACAAGTCTGCTCAGTGCTGTAGCTTCAAAAAATATTTCGTGTCGTGACTTGAAAAAGGAAAAACATAAAACTGAAGAAGGTATAAAGGACTCGACTGTACAAATGTGACGTCATAAGGGAAGGTAGACACGTGTCACATAGATAATGTAGGAATATAGTTGACAAGGAAATGCTGAATTTGTCCCAAGGTCAGTTACCTGCGTCTGTTGTATGACCTTGAGGGTAATTGTGCTCATAGGGAAAAGAAGGCGGGATACTTTGGCTGTCAATATTTAAGTAAAGAAAGAAAATATGTTGGAGTAGCTTGTCGCTACATAATAACAGCCGCACAGGTCGATCTTTAAGGTTAAGTAACGCTTGCCGAGGTCGGTCTGTGGATGGGTGACCATCTTAACATACCGAGACTCTTCTGTGCCTCGGAAAGCACGTTAAGCCGTTGGTCCCGGCTGTCATTTGTAGATCTTTGGCAGTCGCTACGGATAGTCAGAAGCCTGGAAATCTGACACCTCTGCCAAGGAGTACCGTGTTACTCTGGTAGGCAGCCGCTCTACGAAAAATACTGGTAGTCAGCTGATTCCGGTTTGGCTGGAATCCGATCCCTAGTAGTATATGGTTGGGAAAAGGCGGCAGATGATGAAAGAAAACATGATTATTTGGCACTCACAATGGATACGCACAATGTAGGTACCAAATATAAAAACTTGAATTTAAAAAATAATACAGTTAGAACAACTACTAGTTGCCGGACGCCGGTTTTCAACTGAAACTTACTTTGAGTGAACGGACGCAATACGGTTTTTTTTTTAATTAAGAAATTGAATCTAGAAGTAAATAAAAGCACAGGTATGTATGTGTAGTAAAGTAATGATATATCATACAAAAAAAATTTGAACTGCACATCCTCATAGTATTCGCATAGAAAATAACCGTTCAACCTGAATCGGCAACAACATATATTTTCCTGAAGCTTTTAATTATAGTTTTAGTCAAAATTCACTAAAAACACCATCCACTGGTACAAAACCCCATAAATAAATAAAACGTATTTTTTCTATAAATGGCCCATCTAATGTTAGTGGTCGTTCGCGTGATTTAATTTAATTGCTTTAACGGCGTATTTATTTAAATAAAGCGCAGTAATGCACACCGCCAAGTAATGTGCCCCGGAGCACATGATGTTAATGACTCCCGACGTACAGTGTTTTGTCAGAAGACAGTTATTAGTCTTAGCCATATTTTTGAAGTAACTAGATTTCGTCAGGAGCTTTACATCAAAAGTCAAAAATTGCAACAAGTAACTACTACCGTGATCAAAAGTTACATTATGATCATCATACCAGCCGAAAGACGTCCACTGCTGGACATAGGCCTCCCTCCCCCAAAGGGGTTTGCCGTAATCGCCACGCTTGGCAGGCGGGTTGGCAATCGCAGTGTAGCTGTTGCAAAACATATTAGTCACATCGTCATTGAGTTTAATAAAAGTCCACAATAAGTGTTAAAGATTTCAATAAAGTGCATCCAAGAAGCAGATATTTTCGTGATAAAACTGCCCCAAATCATAAAATTCATAACCATTTTGTGGTTGAAGCTAAATTTTTATTTCGAATACACCCTATCCATCCTATCAACAACAAACCGACTTTAAAACGAGATCCGACAAAGTCGCAAGTCCACATAAAGCAAATCTTCCGTTCTATTGCCGCGGACCCTAAACTGCGCGTCTTGTAGACGACTATCAATTCAATTTTACTGCATATCGACTGCTCCCGCGGACTAAGCAGAATATCGGGTATATCAGAGAGCCGGGACACAGAGTAGACGGGGACAGAAGGCCGGGTCAATACAACCGGCGGAAGTAGCGCACGCACATAATTATGCATAATATACTCTAAAACCAGAACTCTTGCCAAGTTTTCTTTTTTCCCTTGGTTGATCGGTAGTGCATGCCTAAGGCGTAAAGATCGCCATTGTACCTTTGTGCATACATTTTTAAATTCATATTATTTACGCGTTACACAAATAAACGTTGACCATAGACGGCGGCGATTTCGGTAAATAAAAACACTACAGATTTTAGGGATGGACCTAGATAAGGTACCTTAGGACCTAGACAAAGGGAAATTCAATCATTGATAATACTGTGTGGGGTGGACATGCACTATTGAAATGTCACGTGGTCAATCCATTCCTCATTTTCGAAATCATTTTTGCTCATGGAATGTTACTTTGCGTAGAGTCCCAGCTCAAAAGTTCATGTGGATTGTTTTGTAAGATTTAAATAAAGCCATCGAGTTACATGTGCTCATGCCAATCACCTCGGAAGTGCATTACAGGAGACGCGTATCTATGTGTGAGTAGACTTTCGCTCGTTGAATTAATTGTATGGATAGCCTTCTGTGACATTTTACTCTGTGGCCGGAGTCTGCGATGATCGGAGGCGGGTCATTCGGCCCGCTAGACGCTTGTGGCGACAAATTTTGTGACTCCAATTATGTCAGCGGTTTTGTTAAGACTTGGTTTAGCCTGCGGGTTCGTTTGAGGGGCAAATGGTATCGGTTTAGTGGTTGTAGGGAAAATTTTCTATGTTATTTTAACTAGATATTGGTATTGATAAAAAAACCATTCCTTGGTTTGAAGTCTATGGAGGAACAGTTTGGGGGGAGCCGATCCCCAAATAATAGGATAAGCGCAGATAGAGGAACATTATGGTTTGTACAAACTCTTTCTTGCTTTCTTAAAATATTAAAAGTCTTGGGACCAGTTTCTGAATTGAGTATTTGGAAGTAAGAACGTGCTACCCCTATTATTTTAGTGCCAAGGTTTTCAGGCTAAAGTAGACTTTAAGGAAATTTATACTTCAAATTTTTAAATCAGAAATAGGGGTAACTTCTATAGCAAAGCGCAACTCGAAGAACGTCACAAACATTCACTCATTTTCCAGAAAATAATTCCACTACCCACATTTGTCACCGTTATAATACGCCACTGCCACACACTCTATAATACGCGCAATCCTACACACTTTTCAAAGTACGCCACGAATACTACAAAATGCAATACAGTTTCCAGCAGAAAAAGTAAAAACTTTACAAACTTGGCATTGTATGCAGTTTTTATCGGACGGGAAACTTGTGCACATCTATTGTTTGATAAAAAAAAAGAATTGGGACTCGCTATCACACCTAGTTGCGGGAAAGTTCGTGAAATATGCACAATTTTACTTTTAAATCGACAAATGTAATCTGTTTTTGTTCTCTGTGTGCCTGCTTCTACTCTGTTCTGTTCTGTCGGTTGTTTCCATCGGTTTGTTGTTGTGCAGCTCATTGTGTTCAGAGGCTATAACAGTATGGTTGCTGTTTTGTGGATTAACGATTTTCTGTTCTTGCCTTCTGTTTGATATAAAATATTTTTGTGGTTCGGGTCACAATGCGAGTCAAAGGAATATTTCAGTGGTTTTAAACAATGTAAGGTTATGATGAAAACAGGGAACAGTACAGAAGTTTTAAGTTATACTGATAGATCCTATAAATGCGAGAGTAACTGTGTGTCTGTCTTTTTCAGTGTTTCTTCAAAGTCAAAGTCAAAACGTTTATTTCAATTAGGCCATTAAACGGCACTTTTGAACGTCATCATTTACAGTTCAGTAAAATAAATTCTTCATTCTTGGTTTAGGCGAGAAAAGTTATGTTTTCTCGCCTAAACTACTGAAACAATTTTGATGAATTTTGAAATAGAGATCGATTGTACCTTGAATAAGGCATTAGATACTTATTTTCCTGAGGTTGGGCACGTTTCCTTGGCCTTGAGATTACTTCCAACTTTCACGCGAGCGAAACCACCAGTTACATTTAGATATGAAGAAATTGAAAAACCACAGCAATATACAAAATTTAACACGACCTAGCGTGCTCCTCTGGCCGCTAATACCTAACACACGGCACACACAAGTTCGCAATCATTTGGCCGCAAAGTCGCGAGCGTGCGTGACTGCTCACAATCAAGCGGAAACATTACAAACCTTATAAATATTCATTATCGTTAATTATTTTTTTACCTTTTCGTACATTTGTTTTCGTGGAGTCGGGTTTTTATCATTGGATTCAACGTTTGCCGATTTTCGTTGATTGAAATTCTAATTGTGGTCGTGTTTGCATTTTTTCCTACATAAACTAATTTAGACTCCGATTGTGTCCCAGTCGGAGTCGGTGTTTTTTGATAGCTACAACCTGGGTGTTTTTAAGTCAAGAGTGAATAGAGTGCTCCATCCTCTAAGGGTGTTACTATCTACCAATCGATCGATCCATTGGTATAGTAGAAAATATCGGTCGACGCCGACTGCATCGATGTCGATGGCATCGATCGACGATCGAGCTATTGGTGTGATAACACGTCATCACTTACCATCGGATGAGATTGTGGTGAAATGCGAGCCTTTGACTTATTATAAAAGAAAACGTACGCAAGGGTGGTCGATACAGTAGTAGTAAGAATATTTCTACCGCAATGGTAGAACTGCACCCTAAGTTCTTCGATCATTTCTAATTTTTTCTTATTATTTTCAATGTTATGGAAATATTTTTACGCCGATACCTACGGCTAAACATGATTGGACTTACACTGACTTCGATGTAACATCTTTGTTTAAACAAAGAAATCTTATCTAATTTAACTTATCTTATCTTTGACCTTCTGGCAAGTACTTAGACTTGCCAAACCTACATATGAAGGGTCACAAATTGGGCGGCGGTTATCATATGAATGCTGTAGAACTAAACATTTGCCCAGTTACACATACAGACAGACAGACTAAGTGAAACGATTGAAATTACAATGAATTCTCGTCACGCGACCAACTCGTTCCCGACAGTGCAGTTCGACTCTAACTTAATCTGAAGCTATAAAGATAACTTTAAAAGCTATCGCTCATAAAAAATCATTTCAAATCATCAAATTAGAACGAAAGCGTTTACAATGATTTTTAAAATATCTTCAGCTACAAACGACAGCAAAATTATGTTTATAACCAACTTGACGAAACTTATTGGATTTTATTTCTGTATTTTCTGTTAGTCTGTCCGTCTCAATGTCACTTGTCTGCAGATATTATCGAAGATAAATTATACCCAGTGCAGAATTTGAAAGAAATAAATGTTGTAAGAGACGAGGGCTACAAAGTAAGTAATTCGTGGCTCGCACAGCGGCTAATTAATAAATGACATGGTTTAATTACAATGCTCCGAGGGATCGCTTAATTACCTGCTGTATGCTAGCTCTACTTTTTACGACGTGTAATGTAGCTACGTATACATTTATGTCAAGTGTTATATATATGTAGATATAGATACGTAGATATATTAAGTTTTTCTGTTCAGGTTTTGTTTACAAGAATAATCGAAATGACTTGATTTCTTTTTCATCATGGCTGTGTGGAGGCCTCGATTGTTCGAATGCGTGAAGCTCAAGGCTCCCCGCAATAGCAGCCCATTGGCTTGAAAGACTACAGCCGTACATAATTAATTATTAAAGGGTTGCCGGCCCATCGCCTTTTACTGCTCTGCTCATCCCAAAGGGAAGAATACGCAATGTAATGAAAAAACAAACTTCGTCAATTTTTCACGAGCTCCGAGTTAAAAATTCGTTGATTTATTCAACGGGAAATAACCTAGAGCCCGTAATAATATCAGACGTTAATGCCTCGACGCTTGTAAAGTAATAAATTCAGTTTTTATAGCAAAATGAGCGGTGGTACAGAATACAATTGCAAATTTTAGAACATAGCTGTGCTCGTAAAACGATCAGATTATAGCCGCAAACGCATTTCAATGCAATAAAACGAACATTCGGAAATCGTATTTCAAGTTTTCAAATTTTTTCTCTCGCGTTGTGTTCTTTATGGCACGAAGTCGCCATCTGCCATGCTCCGGGTTTAGGGGCCCGCCAGGAGCCATAATACTCTCTCAGAATTGCCCTCTCGCTGTTCTTTCAACAATTAATTTATCAGACTAGACTTGTTATCGTGTTTCACTTGAGAAAAATGACGGAGCTATTACTTGGACACGACTTCGGACAGCACTAAGATATTTATCATTTTCTGTGTTTAAACAAAATGTCTATTTTAGTTCGGGCAATTAGACACTGTCAGGTTGAAATAAAACAATTAATTCTAATCCTAATTCTAATTGGAACATTAAGAAAATGTTGAATTCAATTCGTGATTTATAGACATATTACAAGTTATTTTTAAATTATTATGACGTTTACCGAGTATATTCTAAGTTTGCTTGGCAAAGAAAAAGCGTAGCCGTTTTTTTTGTGACTCGGCTAGCCTATTAAACAAACCCAAAGATAAACGTTTTTCGCCCATCGAGGGTTGCAAATAACTTACGCCCACCGAAGTCGAAAAAATCAATGTTAATACATCAAGCCGAGTTTAATACGAGTCTCCTTTGTAATCCCATAAAGCTTAATGTGATTCCAGAGAATTGTATTCGCAAAAACGTTATGGAGAAAGAGATTGTGACTGTAGGCATTATGTGTTACATCTTAATGGACGTAAGTAATCTGTCACAAGTGCGGCAGAGGCGAGCGGCTGGAGCGAGCCGAGCGAGCAGAGCGGGCGCTGCTGCGACCTCGACATGTCCCGCATCTAAACAACTATTCGTTACGTCGCGGGGGAATCGCAAAGTCGGCGCCTTACCAAAATATCTAAAAGGGGCAAAAAACCTAGCAAATTGCATCCTCGCATGATATTCGCCATGACCACGCGTTATCCCCATAAGAGCAGAGGAACGTGCCCGGAGCGACAAGCGCTACGCATTCCAATATATTCGGACGGACTTTTTTGGTGTTTGCCTCCGACGAAGATATCCGCGATAGGGTGGACTATTTGCTGCGACTATTTTATTGTCATTTGTTAAATCAAGTCAACATTTCCGATCAAATAGAAACTGTTTGGATGGGGGTTCTGATCTGAAAACGGTTGAGTTGAGCTGACAACACTATTGTATATATTCTATGATCATTTCGACTGCAATACTACTCTACTACACCCATGGAGTAGACTTTTGTCATTGGATAATGCTGCTTTTTGCTTAAACCTTCAAATCGAAAATCGTGTTTAATATTTTTCTAGCCCCTAACTGCCCGCTACGGCTTCCCATTCGTACTGCAACTCCAACATGCTCACTTGTGCCACTCTGCTAGCTATACTATACTCGAGTATAAAGCGTAGCACTTGTAGTGACGGGGCCTTTGATCGTTCGCACGGAACGTCTGCGACGACCAGCCCTTTTTATGGCTTTTAAACGCTTTCAGTCAGAATCAGCCAACTTTTTATTATTATGAACGACAGTTAAATGATCAGAAACCACTCCTTCCTGGAAGAATGGTAGGAGCTTGTAAAAAAGTCGTTTCGGCAATTAAGTAGCTGTCCTTAAGTTTTGTTTAGAATGTTTTAGAAAAGTTGTCTTTGGTAACCGTTTCATGAAAGAGAATTTTGGTGAGAGTAGGTAGCTACTATTTTTTTTTTCAACGTTAAATTTAAGTGGCTGATTCTCTTTTACTTCATTACTTTGGTTTCTGACCTTAATTTAAAACGATCTCCTACCTACGTAGGTGAGTAATTATTGTAATAGCTTTTGACCTCTAAAATTACCTACGCGCCCTGTAAGCGTCTGGCACTATAAAAAACCACTTACCAAATAACCTATTACTTAAAGCTTTCCTTTGAAGTTAACTCGAAAATCCTCACATTGACAAACCAAACCTATATCAACAGCTTTACATCCTCACGTTCAAGCCGTAACACCATTAACTAGTAACTTTTTAAAGCAGTCACTCTGCGTTCATCCGGCGCATTGGGACAAAACATCTCCATTACGTTCCAAGCTGGTATAAATTTGTTGTTCCTAATGAGATCTGAGAGCGAGTCGCTCCATTCAGTAACCTAGTCCCGGGGCTGGGTGCATTACGTGATCTTAATGTGCTACTATCAAGTCGGGATTTGCGCATTCTGCAGCAGACCGTATGAATGTTTAGCGAAGTTTTATGTGGACGAGAAAGATTACTCTTCCTGCCATTTTATTCATGAAATAACAAACAAGTTTCAGTTGGAATCCTTATGGATGTTACATGTAGTTGTTGTACACATGATTAATTGTGTGTTCCTTTGTAAGATTCCATTGCTGTACTGAAATTGGGAACCAACTTGGTTTCATCTTTGATGCTAAGTTAAGCGTAGGTACTCCGATCAGAATCGCAGATGAGTCTTTGTTATCTACAGTAGGACTACATGAAACGTTTAAACATTTGTATATTGTTATAGAAGGACAAGAAGGATCTCGTGGGCGCTCTCCAACACGGCGGACAAACCTCGTCAAATCTGTGTCTCACTCCAGCATAAACAACAACTTTCACTCCGCCAAACACAGAGCTACGTGGCATCGCATCACAAGAGGACTCACCAAGTTTATCCTGCAGCACGGTCTTGGTGTCGCAGTGGACGAGGCAGAGGATGAGGAAAAGTGCGACGTGCGGCGCCATGGCGGCGGCGGGGCGCGGTCACGTGCGCTGGGAGCGGGGGGGCGCCGCGCCGCTGCGCCAGAGTCGTGACATGCCTCGCCGTTACTGTGACAGAAGAAAACGATGTCATAAGTCTATCAGACTACTTACATTATGTATCAGTAAAGCATAGAGGTGTATTTAATTGTTAAACATACTACCTATTAACACATTATCTAGTGAAAGTCACAAAAATTAAAAAAAAATACTGTCATACTATCTGATCCAATAATGAAAAGTTATTTAATGTAAGTAATGGAATTTTTTATCGCATAAACCATGAACAAATATTTATGCCACGAAACCAATCAAATTATTTACCATAGCGAGTCAGAAGCCTATTTGTGACTAGATTTATTTTCATTCTGAAATTAAACTCACCATCTGATAGACAGGCAGAATTAAATTAGATATTGTAATAAATATACATACCTACTAATAAATATAACTCGAAGCATGCTAAAAATTTCAAAAGTTTTAAACTGAATCAACATTTATGTATATTCAATTTTGCATTTTCGAAGCTTAAAAAAAATGGTAATTTTAATTAATTCAATTCAATTTATTCATTAACAATTCACATTGTGTTTGAAATCATTCTATAAAATAAACATTAAAAATACTCATATATACACGTAGATACAATTACACTTTAAAAACTGACAACATAGTATTTTTGCATTATTAACAATATTATTCAATGTCAACTTACTAAAATTAAGCATAGAAAACATATAAAAATTAAATCTATGTATATAAAATGGTTCAATGTCAACTTAAAAACACAAAAAAAAAAATAATAATAATAAAACATTCGTCATTTAAAAATAATGTCCATAACATATATTACACAAACACATTTTTTTACACATAATTGGAACAGAAAATAGACTTTGAGAGTTTGCGAGCTTCAGATGATACTAGCTTTTATTAATTTAAGCTTAACTTGAAGTTTTAAGTGACTAACTTAAAAGTAGAATTAACTTTGATGCCGAGTTTATTCCGCCCTGACCTTTGGGGGGTAGAGCTAAGTTTTGGTAACTGACGACAGTATCCTGTTAAAATTAAGTAGAATTAATGAGCTATTATTAAGTTAGTGAGTCGACTTTAAACTTTATATTTATACGCAAAATATGCTACAATTTTTGTGCCATATTTTACTGGGCGACATTTTCATTCACACGTTCCATATTGCTCGTGAGCAGAAAATGGTACCAAATATACATTTTCTTTCATAGCTCCGACATTAGCATCGCATAAAGATTTTTAGTAACTCTACTAGAGCTGCATAAAGAAAACAAACCAACTGCAAATGAAAAGGCAAACTCGCAATACATAGAGCCGTACAGAAACATAAAGTGTCTAAATTTCAAATGAGCTCCAGGAACATACTCCGCTCCAAGGCCAGATAAAACTTCCAAGTTCCGTTCGCAGCAGAATTTCAAAAAGGAATTAACCTGGACTCTCTCCCTGGACACAACGACAGATTTTATTACCGCCATGAATAAATTCCACCGTCGGGACCACCGCGTCGCACCTCGTAAATTATAACGACACTTTAAACCCTCGGACCGATTTACTGCGACGCTTTAGTGCGCGATGGTATAAACATGTGGCGTACTGGCGCAGCGATGGATGTTGTGTTAAATTATATCGTCGACGGGTGATTGGTTCTGTGGTAGCGGATTATTTCGGGCGTTTAGGGCTGATTTTAAGGGCGTTAGCACATCGGGGAGGAAGGCACGTGGTCTGCGGCTTGTGGTACTAATAGTCGGACACGCTATCAATCACTTCCGTGGCATTGACCCGCTTTTTATTGAACGGGGGCTTTAGCTGCTCACACTACGGAAATAGTTTCCTTTGTTGTTCTTTCGAACCCAGAGTCTCAGTGATGGATAAGATCTTAACGTTATAAATATACTATAAAGAATGGAATTTCGCATTCATGTTTCAAAGCATCGACTAAAAGTCTGAATTAGAAAAAACAGTGTAAATTTTACGATACAAGAATTTTGTCAATAACTAATGCATTATTGTAAAGACGCCACCTATAAGATTAAAGTCAACTGCTAGAAGAACTTAACGACATGAGCACAACTCTTTATTCTATTGTATCTTTAAATTAAGTTTACTTTCTTCATTAAATAAACTATCGACTGCACTAAGATGAATAACACTATCGAACTGCTTTTTCAGTAATGATTCCAAATAATCGTGTACAACACATAACTGTTTAAAGCAATTTAAAAGTATTTTTCTCATCTCAGAGTTATTCAAACTACATGTATTTCCATTCCAACATTCCCAAGCTTAGTTTAACTGTCATGGTCCCAAAAGCATACGCTGCATTAAAAATTGCATGCACTAAATCTTCTAAACTAACGTTGCCAGTGTATTTGCAACTTAAATAACACCTCGCTCGTGTTACACACTTTATGACGTCATCCGACATTTCCTGGTCCTTACGTCCCGAACCTTGGCGTGAAGGACCAAATTTTATGGTTATTAAAAATTTTGTGACTGCCCTTATCTTTGATCATTAAAAAAGGGTTTTATTGTGTTAAAGGGTGGCGCAGTCTGTGGTCCAGTTACTGGATTGTTTATTTCTGCAGTTTCTGTAAGATTTATTTAAAAATACCGTTCTAAAAAAAATTTTTTTTTTTTAAAACGTTGCCCCACACTAGGAATTTCTCCTGTATCGTGGGTGCGTTTACAAACATACAAAGTCACATACACAAACAGCCAGACCCGGAACAACAATCTGTAGGCCATACAAATAATTGTTCCGTGCGGGAATCGAACCCGCGACACGCAGCGCAGCAGTCTATCGCTCAACCACTGCGCCAACCGTGCTACCAAAATTGCTTCATTAGAGTGCTGCCGCTGGCCAGTTAGTTGCGAATCTTAAAATGCGCTACTTTGTTTTTAAGTGAGAAGATAACTATTTTGTTTACTATGGAATACTATGGATACATAGAATATGAAATTAGTTTTCTTAGCAAAACTGTTAACGGTGATTGTTCATTTGGACTGGTGCTCAGCCCAGGATCTACGATCTATCCGAACTGGGGCAGACACTTGATAGTGGCGCCCCCTATCCTCCACGTTTGAGATTAATTTTATTATGTACCTATCGGGTGTTCTAGACGCTTAACGATAACGAAAACAAATTTAAACAGACATTTTTTTTATCTAGACCATGTCTGGGAAACCTGGAGATACTGAAGGTCAAAGCATATTATATTTTTTTTGTTTTTTACAAAATCTAATTCCATACTAACATGATCAATATTAGGTACGGGTCACGTGCCCCG
>NDFZ01005423.1:396983-410840 GCA_002192655.3 Mamestra configurata
GGGTCCCGGTTTGCCCCCCCCCCCCCTAGATCCGGGGTAGGTTCTTTTTATTACCTACTTAAAGCTGGCAACAACAACATTTTTAATAACAAAATATATTGTATAAACACTCTTGACTGATAACGAATTCTTGATACCCAAACATAAAATTAAGTGCTTATAAAATAACGTCATAATATTTTAAAGTATTTTTTTCAAGTCTTCAGAATTCTTGGATAACGAACATAAAAATAAGTGAAGCAAAACTTGCCAGGAGAAACGAAGAATATTTTAATTTATTTTATACGATACCTAATATAGGATAAAAAAATTATATTGAAAAAGTGATTACTAAGTTTTCAGACGGAATTTTCTTCAAAGCATACTTTTATGGCCTATTTAGGTATCTACAGATACATTCAATTTTATGTAGTTTTTTTATTGAAATAGTTTTTAAAAGTACTAAATAATAAATATGAACTAAAAGTAGTACTAAATTTTTTTGTAAAAAGGCGCTTGAATTTTATCCTATTTAAAAACTTACTTCATTCATAAACATTATTTTCTTTGGGTAGCTTGAGAAAAATCAACAAGACTGAAAAAATCTTATCTAAGTATTTATAAACTGGAAAACACTAACTCCCAATACATTCCGTCCAAAATCTGAACAAATCAAAAGACAAGTCCATACCCACATCGGACTCAAATTAATATTTCCCAGAAAATCTCCTGTCCTTCAACTCTGATGACAAATAAGCCAAAACAACCTGTTTGTCGCGCTCATACATCCGGTGTTCACGACTTACGTCCATCAATATTATTGGATCCTTAACTGGCTTTTTGATAGGAATACCTTTCACTGGTTTACGGGCTACGGTGTCCCAATTAGAAAAGTTTTCGGGAATGAAAACATTCCCGTATTCTCGTAGTCGTTTTTTCCAAACACCGGTATGACTTAGTTTTCTGACATTGTAATAATCTTGTCTCCAGTGTATAATACATTCCAAATACTTTACGGCTACGTACCGCCGTAAATTATTTTAGAATTATGTTTTATGTCGCTCTGGGGATTAACAATAATATGTATATGGGTAGGTGTAATCGCAGGTAATTTAATAAAGGTTTCCCAATTAAACTGACAGTGATTTCAATTATTTCAATTTATCAAGACAACATAATAGACAAGAACAGCAGTTTATATCAAGAGTATCTGGTAAAGACAAGTAGAACGCAGTCGGACCACAACAATAAAATAACTGGAAGTGTAACAAATGTGGACATAGCAACACTAACATTCAGTTTATGTTTCAGAAGCGAGCGCATTTTGTGCGGCCGAGGTGAGTGATGGCGATGCGCCTTCTAGTGCTGCGGTCGGCAACTATATCGATGTCCTGTCGATAGCACGACTGATTTTTATAGCTTTGGTTTTGGTTTGTAACAGATAAAAATCTCATGGAGTTATTTCACAATATAACTTGACTTTTAATGTTACAGAACGCCACAGTCATCGTGATAGTAGAACCATTGACATATCTTGGCTTCCATCAGATTGCAGTACCTAGTGCTGCAGTAAAAAAAAATTTCGAATAATCACAATTGACCCTTCTTCTGTTTAATGTAGCTAACACTTTATATCCACAGGCATGGTAAAAGTAAAAGCTATACAAAATTAGTCGGTGCTCCTGACTGATACATTTTGTGCTTTTTTATTTTTTAAGGATGGGGAATCATCAAATGACTTCTTTCGCTCTGGGTGGAGCGGAAGGGCGTGTCAGACTCTTACTGACTAAAACACATCCGTGTTCCTTCTACAGCCCTTTGCGTTCCAGGGCCGCGGTGACTCTTTCGAACCAATTCCGCAACCCTGGCAGGATATATTCTGTGCTACATGGATGGTTGTTTATACCAACCACCTAACATGAGGTTACGTAACCTGATCATGATCCTACCATCGATATGAAGTGTGTAGCACTATAGTAGGCGCCAGATAATCGTGGAATAACGGTCATTGACCCACCTACAATTATTGACATTTTTAATTTGAAAAACGGAATTAATGACACAAAGCTGTCCCGAATCATCATCTCTCGTGATCCTTAACATTGTCTAATAATGAAAAACGATTCATATTTAATTGTTCAGGTACCTATGNATCGTGGAATAACGGTCATTGACCCACCTACAATTATTGACATTTTTAATTTGAAAAACGGAATTAATGACACAAAGCTGTCCCGAATCATCATCTCTCGTGATCCTTAACATTGTCTAATAATGAAAAACGATTCATATTGAATTGTTCAGGTACCTATGAACAGTTATTAGGGAAAGGTCAATATACTTTATTCCACATTTATTTGGCGCCTACTATAGTTGCGCAGAGCTGAACTGGAGTCGCCTCCGCGTCATTTACCAGCTGAGATAGTAGCCGTAATGTGTCGCCCGAGTGCTGCGTCACACGGTTTAATTAAACCGAAGCGCGCCATGGACACCACCAGAGAGCATTTCGGTAACAAAGCTGATTTATAATTGAAAGCCGATACGTTTAGGAAGTGGCTCCCGCTCTATATGCATGAGGTCATTTGTTTGGATATTCTCTGATTTTAGATTACTGTGTTTAGCTTGGAATTGGTTGTATTTATCCTAACGGTATCCATAATTTCAACTACTGGCATACGGCTGGCTAACGGTATAAAACCGAATTTATTTTATACATGAGAATGCCTTAATGTATTTGTCATTGTTAAGATCTCCATAAAACTTTAGTCTAATGTTACAAATTATTTTTCAAAAACGCCAAATACCGAAACCGCAGATATTCATCACAGTGTCAGAACGCAACAAATAGTCGAACAAAACCGCCGCCTCCACGAATATCTCATCACCGCCCAACAAACGGTTTCGTCAGCGTTTTTTCGTCCATAAACCAACCATGTCTCTCTCCGGCCGAATGTACTCATGTGGACATTCGCCCGGCGTAATGGATTGTGACATTTATGGGCGAGACGCTCCCGATATTTGCTTCGACAGCGGCCAATCATTATAAATCACCGGCTGAAACTCTAATAAACTCGTCTGTTAGTCTCAATGCAAATGCGATTGAAATTTTGATTAAACCGAAGCCAGATGTTCGTGTTTATTGTGTTCCTAGTTTGATAGATGTGTTTTGTGAGAAGTGTATGACTGGGATGTCGACAGTTATGAAGTGCGGTCGGAAATAATGGAATTTGTGATGTTGAAATTATTATGTTCTAAATCGGAGCTAGGATAATGACCATTAACAAACCGTGAGCGGGCATAATTGTAACAACAAAACAACACAACATAAGAAGAGCAACACACCAGCTCATGTTTTTGTTTACGGAATTTCTCAAAACACAGCTCTGAATACAATAGCTGGGTTGAGCAACGTACACTTAAACTATTTCCCATTAAGCCAGTTGTAACATCGGCGCTGGCAGATCGGAAGCCAATGAAATTGTTCTAGAAATAATCGGAACAATCGTTTGTAGTGCCCTCTAGCGGTGAACGCGGCAAATTGAAGTATGCGCAGAACAATGCATGTTTCTGTTTGAATTTCGTACTTCTTTGTTTTGTGCAAATCTGTGGATTGGTTTGAAGTTGCGCAGAGATGTTTTGAAAAGCAATTGTTTTGAAAGTTTATTAATATTGTGAAGAACAAACTGTGATTCAGGTGTAGTAGAAAAGTAGATATAGAACGAGTATTTTTATATGTCGGGTAGCTTTCTTTTCTATAAAACATGTACATAGCTCGAGAGCAGAATACACTGAAAGGTACGACAAAGGACTGTTTGAAAATTGTGTCGTCAGATGTTTCATAAAGTTTGTAAGACAAACTTACAAACTTTACATTATATTTAAAACTAGCTTTTGCCCGCGACTTCGTCCGCGTGGAATAGTTACTTGGGGCAGATATTTTTATTTTAAGATTAAGAAGTTTAGTAAAGTTTCAGGCAATGCTACTGAACAGAGAAAGAATAGATAGATATAGATTCTTTAAATTGGCATAACTTTTTTATTTATGAACCGATTGACATAAAACAAACACTAAATGTTAAGTGAAGCTTGCCACAATATATAAGTGAAAACCACATTTACACAATCGGATAAGCCGTTTCTGAGATTAGCGTGCACAAACGCACAGACAAACAGACAAAATTTCAAACAATCATTGTTTTGGGTGCTATTTGCGTTGATAAAGGTCCCCCATAATATTTTTTCTCTTATATCTTCCACGTACAGACAGCGATCGGTGACATTTTTATTATATATTTAGATATAGATGTATACATATTGGGATCTCCTGAATATGAAACCAAAGGTTCAGAAATAAGGAACTTCAATCAAAACCATACAGTGATATGTTAGTAAGACAGATCTGTAAATTATTTATTATGACCGTTTTCCACATAGGTAGGGAGCCAATCAAATTAGAAGTGACGTGTTACCCCAGAAGCGTTTGCCAGCTCGAATACACCGTCGAGTGAAACAAATTACTTCACTAACACTCTTATGAGTGTAGAAATACGTGTCATTTTGCACCGCGAGAGCTGTGGTGCCTGAGTTTATCTGATTAACAGTTATTAGCTGTGACTTGAATAATTAGTTGGGTTTGGTTTGAACGTAAATATGGGTACTATTGCTGTATTTAACTTATTTGCAAGTCCGCTTTTCAAAGTAACTGAACTGGTATTGAAATACGCTTTGAGTATGCGTTTATAACAGAAAACAAAAGGAAAATATTAAATAGTTGATAAGTGATTAGTGTAGTGCATGCTGATTTAAACTTGTCATGACTTCACACATTTCAAATCTTATTCTTAGCTTGTCTAAAGTTTACATTACAATTCTTATGATTAAGTTTAATTTCAATATCAGAACCCAAAACCTACCGATTATCCATTTCATCGTTTTCACTTGATGGCACATTAATTTTCCACATGGTATACAGAAAAACCTGTCTCACAAGGATACGCATTCAAAAACTCCGGCCTCTTAGACATTATCCGACAACTTTGTCCGATCAGATTCATTAACAAACTGTTACAAAATCGTTTCATTCCGAAACTTGGTTGAACTTTGCCTATTACCTTTTAGAAAAAAAAATGTAGGATGTGAAAACTCGTAGTCTTCTATATACATATTTATCTTCTATACTTACTCCGTACATCTTCCATACAAACCAAGGTATACATATATTGATGATGAGATCCTGGAGAAATAGAGAGAACTCTTCAAATTTTATAGGCACACTTGAAGCGATTTGGGTAGTTTTTGGAAGAGTACTTTCTCGGAGTGGTTCCATTTCCATTTGGTGAAGATCTGATGAAGAACTTCGGAGATAGGCAACGGAACTCCTCAATAAATGATAGCAAATGGACTGGGATTGCTGAAATTTCATGTCTCTCTATTGTTTACATCAGTTCATAACATAACATCACGCCGGTACGCTGTGAAGGGGTAAGCATATGTGAACCACTAAAAAGTGAAAAAAAA
Source organism: Mamestra configurata (assembly GCA_002192655.3). NCBI lineage: Eukaryota > Metazoa > Arthropoda > Insecta > Lepidoptera > Noctuidae > Mamestra > Mamestra configurata. The sequence goes on from NDFZ01005423.1 coordinate 402,480, forward strand.
ACTATTTACAAAAAATACAACCGACTTCCAAATAAAAAACACTAAAAAGTATAAAAACAACTTTAATTTCGGCAGTCGTTGTCATAAATGAAAAAACACCGACTGCCGAAATTAAAGTTATTTTATAGGTACTTTTTAGTGTTTTTTATTTGTTTATTTCTAGGGTTTTTTTATTTATTTGAAGTATCTGTTTGTAATATTAAACAGCTGTTTACTCCATGACGATTTCATTAGGAGTAACTTAGGATACTTTTATTTTTGAAAAAGGATAAGGGTTCCATCATGAAAAGATCAAAACCCATGAAATTGTTAAGAGACACGGACGAAGCCGCCGGCAGTCGCCATGGAACACAATAAGGAATTCTTATCACGAACGGCGGACTAATAACGAAATAAATCGGGTTGATACAGTGGCTCATCGCGTTTATTAGCTGTTATTCAGCGTGTGAGGGAGGGGGAGGCCTTGACCGACTCCGGACGTGTGGATACAACGGTAGGTAAGAAATCAATGGGTTTTGGATTGATGAATGTTGGCTGCCGTGATTGAGCTCCGTTTGAGTGTGAGTAATGAAATCAAAATGCTTTTCGTACCTACTTTGGCCGTAGTTAGTTAGCCTCAGGTTTAACTTAAGATTATGATGCTAGCAAAGTATTGTGTGTTTAGTTTTCCTTCAGCCCGAGCTTTGGGACCCTTTTTTGTTGCTTTTCAATAAACTTACTGAGACTTACTTTGACTTACTTTTTGCGAAGAATATCAAGATAGTGACGAATAATCTTCTATATTATACACCTTAAATGTTCAGTAAAATTAACAGGTACCTTCAAGAAGCCTTTGATTTTCCAACTAAAATCTAGTAATTCAAGATTTGAAACGGTTCGATATCCGAATTTAATACTCTGATATTCAACCATAGAAGACCGATAGGTACTGTATTATTATGAGAATACATGTCGTTAATGGCCTAATTGAAATAAACGCTCTGACTTTGATTTTGACTTTGAAGTGGTCACAGTTTTCCAGTTTTCTGATTACCGTTGACAGGACATTGTGTTTACACTAAATTGACATGTCTTTAATATTTTCGTTTGACAGCTTAATGCTTACGGAACCTTCAAGTGGTTTAGATATCGATCTATGAATTATACGGTCGCCCGTTAGCCATGAACCCTTGATTATTCAATGTTATTACTTCCGAAGTATGGCCAATTCGGTTTAAACTTAAGCGTTACTGCTGTGCACTTATAGGTTCTGGGTTCGATTTCCAGGTTGGCAAAAGTGTTATTTGGTTTCTTTTACCATTATAAATTTCTCTGAAGCAGACGGTGTCTGAATTTGTGAGACTAAAAAAACACTTCATTATGTGTTAAATGCAGATGCACTGTAGGGGCACCTCTACCTAACCCTCCGAAAAAAAACAACGTAATGTTATGTGTTGTTTATGCTGCCCTTGTCTAGCACACTGTTCATTGTTTCACTTATTTTTAAATCCATTATTTTGAATAAAAAAGGACAGTCTTTGGGGACTGCCGGTAGAAGTGAAAACTAAGCGAAAGCTAAAGCGTTCGGTGACGCTGACGCGAGTTCCATAATTTTTTTTTCACCCAAAAAGTACACATATCGTCGCCATTTTATTATAATCCACAATTACTCGGAATGACTTCGAAAGATTATAGATTATCAAATTTTGATGTGTAAAAAGTATTCCAAATGTTCAGTTGACAATTTATCGAGACTTTACAATCTCTCAAGTTATTTTAGTATCTTATGGAGTTTACTATTTTCCGGAGACATCAGCTCATGGAAAGCGTTCGGTGACGATGATGATTTTTGTTTACCCAAAAAGTGCTCAACGCGCCTAAAGAAGTTTTCACTTAAAAAAAACAAAAAATATAGGCAGAGAAAAGACAATGTGAACTGTAATAGCTGCAAAATTACAAGTGCAGCTTCCAGACACAACTATAGGGTATTTGACCAAAATCTAATTCCAAAAAATATTGGTAACGTATTTTTCTTTTGTAACGTAAACAAAAAATAAAGACGATACAGTGCGTTGAAAACTCATGTGACGTCACTTACCAGTACACTTTTTACTATAAAGTGACGTTACAAGCCCCCACTCCTTATCTTTGATGCTTTTTACATTGATTTGATAAAATGAAAAATACATATACAATATTTTTCGATAATCTAACTGACGGACTAAATAGAATTAAATGATTTTAACCCAGGCAACATCCCTATTATCATAAATAATAATAATAGTACCTTCCTAAGTTTTATGAAAACGTTCGTCCATTGTGTCCTCTGCGCACTAAATATATCACCAAAGACACTATTTATCTAGTTATTTATCTATAGATAGACACACCTGCTATTAAGATAATTTCTTCAGAAAACAGCTTACCCAAAAAGCTAATCAATCCAGATCATTCGAGCTTCCGAAGTCATCCATCTGAATTTCGTATCTATAGCAATGCCATTGTACAGTAAAGGTTATGGATCGGCAAAGCTATCTACAAAGAGACTCGGATATACCTGAAGTTGGGCTCGAACCTCTGAGACCTTTGACTGGGCAAACAATAGAGTCGTGACAAAACAAGCCCCGGTTATGTGTCGCATAGAATCGACGAGATATGTGGAAGCCATACTAAATTCAATTCACTAAATTCTGGAAATTCGGCGATGAATATTCTGTTTAGCTCCTTTACTGTGAAAATCAATGAGCCCCAATTATTATAAGTTCTCCAGAGCTATTAATTTATTCTCCTCTTTTATTGGAAATCTCAGATGTATTAATTTATCGATTGACAGTGTTATGTGCCAATATATTGCAGAATTGGCAACCGCACCCCTAACTAATTTGTTCAGCATTGTTCTTTCTCCAATTGCATTCACCACCAATCAAAGAAGGCAATCCGGAAACGTTCATTTGCCACCCTCACTACATGGACTGCTCAATTAGTTGGGGAGGACAATCTAAATGTTTCCTTCCCCAACGAATTAATTTAATATCGTCATTTATATCGCCCGGGCCATAAAAAACCCGATGTTATTATTTAAATAATTATCGCGCATCGTTTACATCGCGGAACCGTCACGTCGGTTAGTGACACGTAATTGACACTAACAACCGTTTTCTGTATTTAATTGCTTATGGCAATTAAAAGAAATTGCGCTGTTTACGATGTGAATACGTAATGGGGACTATATTGTGGTGGTAGACTGATTGATTGGTTTGGGTCACGAGAGTTTCAATGACTGTTAAATTGCTTTTGTTATAAATAAAACTATATGAGTGTTGTTTTTTGAGATTTTTGTCGAAAAAAGCTACGTTAATGTTTCAGAAAGATAATTACCAAAATCAGATCTTTCATACATTCCGTTCGTTGAGCCTGGCCTATATCATCTTTCTTTCACTTCCATTGTTAGCATAATTTTACTTATAAAATAAGACCAAAAACTGCAAATATGTCCTCAGTCTGATTTCACCCACTGTCGAGGAATAACCTCTCTCTGCTTGTGCCCATATCTACGCTCCTTACGCCGGTATCATCTAAGTTCAAATATGTTCCTTCGTTCTCTTGACTTAATAGTTCATCAGCAATCGCTCCTAACCATTACCCATCATAATCTCTAATCACAAGTGTTCGTTTAAATATGATTATCTGAACATCGTCCGACTACCCTCACTCAATACTTGCGGTAACTTTGTTCATCAATTTTAATCAACGGTCGGACGTCTTGTACTCATCTGCGGAGTAATATTGAAGAGCTATTGGATTATTATGATGCTACCCCTTGTGGGCCCCGACGTGATTGGAGGAATTTGATAATTAGAGAGAGATGATTGGAGGAAATACTTGTCGTGCATTCGTGAGATTAGAAGCACTTCCCCTGGACATGTTCAATAACTAAGATGCAGGTAGACTTAAGCTCATTAGAAGGTATTAACTGCTTCATATGTGTGTCAGTTGCAATTCCAACTCCATCAACAATATATTCACATTTCCCGGAATAACAATACACAACAGCCTTCTTTCGTCCCTCATCAACATTCTTCCACAATATTTACCAATAAACACACAGGGCGTGTATGAACGAAAAGTTTCGAACAACTTCCGCCGGTGGCTTGGAGGTGCTGCGTGCGTGCTTCTTCGTGACCGCCGCCAAATTATAGCCGACGCCGGGCGGCCCAGGGCGGGAGCGGCCAGGGGGGCGGTAATATGGATACTTTGACTTTGAAAGTGGATACTTGGAGCATGTTAGAGCGCTTCCGAACTAGTGAGACTTGTTTATGGTAATAGTGGTGTTTCTTGTAATTTGTTAGGGCTTTGATTAATGAAGCGTTTCAGGCTACGTTCAGCTGAAGTTCAGGCTAAAGGAGAGCAACGTGATGTATTACTCGAACGTTCATACAGAGGGCCTACCACGAATGTTTTCGTCGTATAGTAACGTAACTTTACTATAACTATATCACTCGTTTCGCATATAATACATTTTTATTTGAATTGGATACTCATATTCATATTTTTGCATGATAAGAATTATGCATGTCGCATAAAATTAAACCAAAACACAATGGGGTTGTAGTTTTTTATATTCAAAATTCACTTACGACAGTTAGTATACGTGGAAACATTCGTGCCAGGCCCTCTGATGGCTGCCATTTGAATAAAAAAACAAATTACGCAAGAAACACAAGCCAGGCCGACGAGTCACGTGACAGTATGAACGTGTTGCTGGTATTGAAGTTTCTTGACGCTTCTCTCCCCATGTATTAGTCGGCTGCATTGCGTAACTCTGTTTCTGACTATCACAAAGTGTTTGTCTCACAAACTCTCCAAGAACTTAATTTCCCTCCAAAATAAATTAGTCAGTAGCAAAGTAATTTAATTCAACGTCATCAAGCCGCGACTGAAATGTGACAATTAAATAGCAAAACTTCCAAACTTCTTATATTTTAATTATCTTGATTAAAATCCCGATCTCCCAGCAACATGTAAGTCGGTTTATTCAACTGCTGTTTAGAAGCTAACTTTCGACTGCTCTATAATCAAAGAATTAAACTTGAGTAAGCACTTTAATCGCTTGGCAATTTGCAGATGGAAGTCAGCCAACCGCGACCGGCCCTGACATCTCACGACGCAGATAAAAGCTCCGCTTCATATAATCAATGGGACTGTATCTTTTAAAATAATTAAAGTAATGATAAAACTCTGAAGATTTAAAAGGGTTCCCACGAAAGATAAAAAATGTAAGGACTCCGAGTGCGGAACGCGAAGAGATTATTTTTTTCCAGAAATTAGTTTAATCAGGAACTCTCACGGGAGAAATCTGAGTGAGATAAAAAACTTCTCGGAAGGGTTTAGCCCTTTTGACGATTCGCATCAGTTAATAAAGGTAGTCGCTGTTTCCGACGTTGCGACGGAATCCATAGCGAGGCTAGCTTCTGAGCAAGATAATACTGCCTTCCCTCGATGCTCCTTGTCTTGTCTCACATGTTTATTACTCCACCTGGCTTGTTACAGATTATACACACGTAAACGTATTACAGAATAGTAACATTATAGTCTATTAATATAAATTGCTGAGCTGAATATTACATTATTAGTTAGGCAACATTGAACAAAGTGCTATGAGAGAAATTCTTAGTCGCCGAGAGTTAAATTATTTGGGGTCCAACTCCTAGATATCAGTGTTGTGTATTAGCTGGGAACGTTGCTTGGCTGTTGGGGCGGACCGCAAAACTGGAGTAAAATATCCATCCATCAGCGTGTCACTACGAGACTGGGGACTAAATGGAATACTGTGTGAGCTATATGCAGTAAGTACTATATTATGTACCAAGAGCAAATACCTCGGGACACATTAAAGATTTTTGGCTGCTATTGATAGCTAAGCAAAGTGAAAGACGAAAAATTGCGTTATTTATTCTGAGTTAGTGTAGTGAAAGAATATAAATATTTCTTTTATACAGCAGTTCTAAAAATATTCTCTTTGTTTGCAGAATTATTTAGGCCATAAAAGATGATAATTGTATTTTACACTTGAGACGTACGAAAAATTCCCGTGTGTTGTTTGTGTGTAGCTCAAAAGATCGACTCTTTTATGGGAATGAGGTTGCTGCCACAAAAGAAATTCACATCGATACTGGAACGTTGTGAAGTTTGTGCACAAAGAGCGTGTGTAGCCACGAGCGTATAATTACGAGCCAACTTCAGAACAAACTGAAACTAAGGTAAGACGAGCTTCAAGCAATTAACGGAGATCGATCTTAATTGATTAGCCGCAGTTGAGGAGATTTCATAAATTGTTTTATAAAGAACCTAATGGGCTCGGCTAGGGGGGAATCCGGCCCACTCGGCAAAGTTCACAAGTCGACTGAGTTCAATCTTAATTGTTTCATTTAAGTCGTTCGAGTTGATTTGATGGAGATACTCGAGTCATGATCCCAATCCCGTAAGCGGCCATTAAATATTGAAAGAACCATTTTGCTGATCATTGTTTTTCTTAATATTGGATTAAGAATTTGTTCCCGTTACGATTCCGACTATTGCTTTGAAGCGGAGGAAATAATGTAATAGGAGCGCTGAGCGATAAGCCGGGCGAAGCTATCTGAGTGATGTACATAGCCGTGTATAGCCGTGGTGGATACTCGCTCAAAATCCTACTAATATTATAAACGCGAAAGTTTGTATGGATGGGTGGATGGATGTTTGTTACTCTGTCACGCAAAAACTACTGAATGGATTTTGATGAAATTAGCACAGTGGTAGATTATAGTCTGGAATAACACATAGGATACTTTTTATCCCGGGAATATGTTCCCTTGGGATAATTTTCGACAATCACACGGGCGTACGCAACTAGTCATGAATAAATAAATGCGTTTATTTCAGTACCTACGTGGCTCGTTTCTAACTTTTCGTGACCGGATTTAAATGTCAATGACGTTGAACTCAATGTTGTCTTCCAGACTTTGTTCAGACTTCATATCACCCAAGAGACAGGATAAGTTATAGTTTAGACAATTAACCATACAGTCGATAGACGGTAAAAGATTTATCATATTTTTATGAGTGGACTCTCGCAGTTCAACCTAGGAGGTTGTCGACTGCTTAACCGGAGTTGCCTGTGGCGGCCTTAATATGAATATTAAAGCCTCCAGCCAGGGCTTATTAAAAAAACTTACAAACTAAGCGACTACACGCTAAGGGTTAGGCTACACGCACGTACCCCTGTGGGGTACGGGCCTCGGCTTAGGGCGTCGCTGGGGAGAGGACAGCTAGGGACGGGCTGGATCGAACTAGAAAGATTTTTCATCACACATTCAATTCAATATAGTGAGCATCCATGAATCATTCAGCCAGAGTAATGAACTGGGGCTCAGCAGAGAGATGAAGCCTGCATCGTGCAGAGAGCATGCTGTTGTGAGATATCGCAATGAGTTCATAACTTATTACTGTGCTTTTAGAATTTGTTTTAAAATATCCTACGAAGCTCTGGGTGGGTTTGCAAGGCCGCGGTAAGACGGAAAATGGAATTGTGTTGGAGAAAAGACTCGAAGTGAATTAATGAAATTGGAAGAAGTAAGTTTTGTTTAGTTACACTCTTATTCGTTTTACCTGTTTTAACCTAGTTTTTCGGTCCAAGAGTTGTAGTAAAACTTATATTGATATTTTATAAGACTTCTTGTGTCGGATATGCTTTTTGTCTAGTTGTGTACCTCCATCGACGACTGTTAATATTACCGGTCACTGAATGTTAAGCAGCTCGTCGTTACGTTTTATTGGAATCCATTCCATGGCATGTTTTCCCCGTTCCCCCATTACATTCTACGTTTTACCCCATTCCGCTATTTTATTTTGCGTTTCTTTCCAATTTGTATTTTGTTTCGAGATGCTTTTAATGCTTATCGTTTGAGATGTACCTACACGTACAATTGTATCGCTAAGGCCGTTTGACGAAAGTACTAAAATAGAAGCTATATTATGAGTTTCTTGTGAACCCTTTACGTAGTTCTGTTAAAATAAATTGTTTGAGCAAGCCTGTTAGCATTCAGTTTTAACAATACATATGTAGTCATCGCGACGTGCCTAATCACCAATTACCGAGTTAACGTCTGACAACTTCAACAATTCGTAATTGCATTCGTACTTTAACAATGTGTAAGACATTATAAAGTATAGTCCCATTAGTGCTTGTAGAACATCTCATTAGCAGCTCGGTACACTCGCAAAATAACTTGAAAAATCGCGTTCAACTTACAAATAGGTATTACATTAAAACTTTTAACATTACCTACATTAAAAGTCAGTTTAGACATAAAGCGATCCAAAAACGAAGTATTTTCAAAGCTC